>JAQQSV010007101.1:0-14106 GCA_028646515.1 Pseudochirops corinnae
CCTATACACGATTGCACGCCACCATGGGGGGAAGGGGGAAGGGAGGGGAGAAAATCTGAAACCCAAGTGATTGTGGAACTGAATCTTGTAAATCAAAAGTAAATGAGTAAATAAAAAAAATTTTAAAAAAAAAGAAAAAAAAAGAATGTAAGCTCCCTGAAAGCAATGATCGCCTTTATTTTTATTTTTATCACCAAAGTTTAGCACTGTGCCTGAAATATAATCTGTTGCTGTTGTTCATTTATTTTCAGTCATGTTTGACTCTTCATGACCCCATTTGGGGTTTTCTTGGCAAAGATGTTGAAGAGGTTTGCCATTTCCCCCTCTAGCTCATTTTACAGATGAGGAAACTGAGGTAAACCAGGATTAAGTGACTTGCCCAGGGTCACACAGCTAGTAATTGTCTGGGCTAGACTTGAATTCAGGAAGAAGATGAATCTTCCTGACTCCAGGCCTTGTGTTCTATCCATTGTGCCACCTATGAACACACATGATGTGTAACATACCACATCATGTGAAGGACATTTGTGTCGTGGTATAAACATACCATGCCACGTGATAGGATGGTGTGGCACGATGTGCCACGTGACAAAGTTTGGTGTTTGGTAATATGCTTTGCCATGTTCTCGTCGTGCCACGCCCTGTCAATGGCTCACTACAACATACACAAAACACAGCAAGTCATGTGATGATCTTTCTGTGTCATATGCTGTGTCGTGTGATGCACTGCTCTGTCATAATACAAACCTACCGTGTCATGCAGGGTGCTCCATGTGGCAAACATGTTATGTCATGTGATGACATATCATGTCCCATTATGGAACACATGACAGTGTGTCATGTGACAGACAAGGCACATCATCCTGTGATGCAATGCTGTGCCACAAAACAAACACTGTCATGTGATGACCACAGTGCATCATGTGACAAACATTCCATGTCATGTGACAGATAATATAGACAGATGCCCGCATCTGCTTGAAATCTGTGCCCAGTGCTGAACAAGGATTCCCTCTAAACTACACGATTCAAGGACTGATGGATCATTGATCGAGTCACACTTGATCATCTCCCATGAGACAGATGCCCAAATGAGGTTTGTACTTCTCTCTCAATATTTTTTAATGATTTTTAAAAATTTTTTTATCCAGAGCATAATACAGTGCCTGGTACAATAGCAACTTAACAAATACATACTGACTTACTACCTACATCATAATTATACACTAATTGGTTTGACAGCTTGATCAATGATCACACTTTTTTTAAATTAAATTTTATTTTCAGTGCCAAATTCTGTCTCTCTTTTCTACTCATTGAGAAGGTGAGAAAAATGAAACCCATTTTACGAGTATGTATGGTCATGCAAAACAAGCTCCCAAGGTGTCCAAGAAAAGAATGAAAAGAAAAGAAAATATGCTTCAATCTATGCTCTGAGCTCATCAGTTTTCTATCTGGAGGTGCATAACATGCTGCATCATGAGGTCTTTGGAATTGTGGTTGGTCATTATGTTGTTGATCAGAGTTCCTAAGTCATTCAAATGCTGGAGGTGTTGTGGGGAAATAAGTACACTAATACTCTGTTAGTGGAGTTGTGAACTGGTCCAACTATTCTGTAAAGCAATGGAACTAAGCCCAAAAAGCTATAAAACTGTGCATATCCTTTGACCCAGCAATACAGCTATTAGGTCAATATCTCAAAAAGATCACAGAAAGAGGAAAATGATCTCTATGTATAAAAATATTTGTAGCAGCTCTTTTTGCAGTAGCAAAGAATTAGAAACTAAGGGGATATCCATCAATTGGGAAAAGACTGAACAAGTTCTGGTATGTGAATGTGATAGAATACTATTGTATAAGAAATGACAAAGGGAATGATTTCAGAAAAATCTGCCATAATTTTTATAAACTAATGCAAAGTGAAGTGAGCAGAATTAGGAGGACAATTTATACAATAACAATAATGTTGTAAAGATTATGCTTTATTTTTATTTTTAACCTCTAATTGGCTACACCTTGATCAAAAATTCTTGAGTTAGAAAGGATTTCAGAGGTCATTATAGCTGATCCAATTTATATAATGATCTTTGGAAGAGATGATTTGGGAAGATAGGATTGACAAGACTTAACTGATAAAACAGATAAAAGGCATTTATATGAACCTAAGAAAAGTTGGGGAAAAGAGAATTGTAATCTTTATACTTTCATGGTCCCCTCAAAAGAGTGGAGTCTAGAGTTAAACACATGTTGGAATGCCCCAGTAACTGCGCCAAGATAAAAACTCCATGGGAGAGATGGACTTCGTGCCTTACAGATAGCTTGGCCATAGGAATCACCCTGTGTGAATTCACATAGTTGTTACTTCTAAGTATCACAGAGATTCTATGCTTCACTCTGCCTTGTTTGTTAGAGAATGACAGTCCCTCTCACCAAGAAACTAGTTCTGATTTTAACACCTCCTTACAAACACAGCTCTTAACATTAACATCCCACTGCCACACTCTCTCACCAAAAAAGTGATTATCACTAAAACTCCAAAGATTATATAGAAATAGAATTCATATAATTGCTCCTCCTGAGTATCAAAGGGGCCCTGTGTTTCAGATGTGGCATCATTTGGGTTGTCTTTAAAATGGGATCTTCTGATAAAACTCCTTAATTAGTCTCACCCGTTTATTTTTTTTATTTATGCTTTGATCGGTTCTACAGACTTTATATAAGTTTTTCACTTTTCTTGACTTTTTTTTTCTAAAGATCGGGTTTCCCTATCTTGCCCAGGTCAAAAGTACAATGATTTTTTATTGGCTGCCCAATACTACTCTTGATCAGCCCAGGACATTTTTGACCTGCTCCATCTTTTTTGGAGGGGAAAGGTCCAAACCTGTGATTTCTTTAGCATAAGGAACTCTGAGCATGGAGACTGTCCATTGATGCAAGTGAGCAATTTAAATAATCTTAGACAATTGAGACATCAAAAAATATTGTGGCTTGCCCCTGGTTATTCAGACCAAATATCTGTCACAGAGAGATCTCAAACCCTGGTCTTCTTTACTCTAAGGCTAACCTTCTATTTAAGCAATTAATTGAGTCTAAATAATATGCCCACTCCAGAAGATCCCACTGAATGGTAAAACTTCCTATAACAGGAAGATCTTTTACAAGATTTACAAGATAGTCTTGATCATTCAGTAATAAGGCATGTCTGACCTGTCAGGAATGCTGATGATTTTGCCTGTCTGAGATTCACCTTTGAGTAGCATATGATGATCTTAGCTAGCTTCAAATCGTGTTTTCTCTTCCTTACCGGATGTCACTCAAATTTATCTCCATGTATATTAACAGCCATTGTGAATGTAAAAGCAAGAAAGTCCTAGAAAACCCCAGAGCAAAGAGGTGCCCAATGGGATATCTAAGATATACAACTGGGAGGAATTTAAGGGGGTAAAAATGAACTACCTGATACACCTTATACCACTTTAATTGCCTCCTTCTAAGTTGCTATCTGGGAAGAAAGCCACAGTACTCTGAATCCACATTCTTTCCTAGAACCTTGTCTTCTTCCTATAATTCTCCCAGGAACACATTTCTTAGTCCAACATGACTGAGGAAATATTTGCAATGTTGCTGGACAATAAGAAAGTCCATGAGTCATCTGCTCAGAGGGGTGGATTTCACAAATGGCTCAGGGTTTCCAATAGCCCATCTTATGAACATCTAATTTAAATTGGAAGGGTTTTGATTACTGAAATATATTAATTAGATTAGCTCAAAATTACCCTTAACTGTGTAGTTGAAAGGAACAATACAACTGGTAATTGGCTTTGGCCAGAGTAAATAATGCCTCCTTTTTATTTACATTTGGTTTTCCCATAAACTGCCTACTGGGTTGTATGGAACTAAGAGGCTAGCAAAAAACTGAATCCCCATCCATCAGTATTAATCTCACACTTTACTGTGGCTCCATCCATTTATCTTTCCGACACAAATTAGAAATTCAAGAGTTTTAACAAATGAGCCTGCAAATGTAAACTTATTAGGCCATATATTTTTACTACACACTGTGCAGTGCCCTCCACAAAGCTGTCCCTTCAGAGAGTGTTTTCCTATTTTGTGTTATTGATGGCAGCTAACTAATCACATTTTTAATGTTGTCTTTGGGGAGGGCTGTTTGAGTGAATGTGCAAGCTAAACTACCCAGAATAAATCTACCTTATTAAATGCTTGAAATTATGTGTCTTTTACGATAAAGAAACTCTCGAGCATTGTTACATTTGCTAACCTTCTTTTTGCAGGAATCAAAAGACTGGGATTAATTAAAATAATACATCAAAACCAGGGTGTTGTACAGAATGTGTCTATGTGTGAGGGAAAGGCCAAGAAAAATTGGTTAATTGGTCTCTTCATCCCTGTTTACTCCCCTCCATCTAAATAGCTTTTAAGTGTTGCTTTCCAAACCGAAACTATAATATTACAGGCCAAGGAGGAAGACTTACTCTGCCTGCTTACTAGAGAATGACTATCCCTCTCACCAGGAAATCAGTTCTGATTTTAATAATGCTTTGCAAACAAAGCTCTTGGTATCTTCCCCTCCCCCCAAAAAATGATGATTGAGATTAGATCTTGAAAGTTTATCAAGAAATTGAAAATGATATGTGGTTGAAGACCTACAAAATAGTACATTCATTTAATTGCCTCTGGACAATTTATTTTTCTTAGTACCATCAAAAAGAAACAATTGACACGTGTGGACTTCCTGACAAGCCATGGCTTTTCCCTCTAACTTGAGAGAATAACCTCATGCTAGCTCCTAGGACAGCCACACATCGTTCAGTAGTGGGTATAATAATTCCATTATTCTAAGTGTTTGGCAAGGTGATTTAATTCCTGAAGGATTTCAAGAGTAGGTCCTGAATATTACTGACCCCCAAAGCTGATCTCGGACATGGCTGCATATACTCTTTTCTTTATTACTGTTCCATTCCCAGAAGCAAATGCAAGCACGGCTGTAATTTTAGATTGTTCTTTTTTAATTTCAAGGATAACAAATGATGTCTGGGCTTGAATAGTGGGACTAGAGTGCATTTGGGAACCAGGGCTCTCCAGAGCACAGCATTTGGAGTCCCCATCATTTCAAGATGTCAAAGGCTCAAAGAGAATTTGTTTTCTTCCCCCACCCAGAAAAAAATAATAATTTTAGAAAATGGAACCTAATAGAGTATAAAATCTATAGTTTGCAAATTATTTTTTTAAGTACTTGAATATTCTGGTCCTTGATGACCTTGATGAATCTGTCATTTAAATACAATAAACATGTTTTTCATGGAAATTAAAGTGACAAGTATTGTAGGACCTTATAAGAAATATATTTATTGTCCCTTGGCAATCAAAGTTATTCACCATTACTTGGTGGCAAAAAACCATGAAACTTGATTAGTGCTTAACCACAATGTAATGGCTAATAAATTGTCTATACATTTCAAAACTAGACAAGTACATCCAGATGCCACTCCCCACAATTTATTCCTCCACTGCACATTCTCATTTTTCTCTCTCAGTCCCAGTAATCAACAATTTAACAACTCAGGAGTGAGTTTGCTATTTATCTTGGATTATTTACTCGGAGAAGAGATTTAGATGGTGTCTTCGGCAAATGCATCAACCAAAGAAATGTGGGAGCTTCCTGAATTTAAAGGGAGATTCTTTGGTTGAGGTTAAGAAGACAGACTGTCAGAAGTAAAAAAAGACATCTAGTGTATCTAGTGAAGAATCGACCAAGTGCTATGCAACATTACTGAAAGGGTTCTGTCCCTGTCCTTCAGGAATTCACATTATGCTTAAAACAATTCTGTGAAGGTGAATTGTGCTTAAAACTACAACTGCATTTATACATCCAGATATGTATGTTAAATTATAAATTTGCTTCTATAACTCATTGGAGACAGAGAGAAAGGGAGAAGAGGTGAAACTTCCACATTCATTTGGAGTAATTCTCTCACATTTTAAATATATATCTTGTTAACTTCTATATCCAAAGTGTTTGCCTCACTATATATAATATCAGCAGTACCAAAAAGTTATAAGTAAACTGAGGTCAACAAACAATTCTATTCAATTCAACATTTATTAAGCACATAATATATTCAAGGCACTATCTAGGTGCTGGGGATACAAGAAGAAAAGTGAAAGTCCCTTTCCTCTTTGCATTAGGAGACCACAGTGCCAGAAGGGACTTTAGAGGTCATCTTGTCCAGAGGCATCAAACTCACCCAAAGCAGATCAAAATGTAATTGAGAAAGATTTAACCAAATAAATAAAAATACTCTGGAGCATAGATTATATTAATATGTGGTTTTTTAAGTCATTACATACCTTCAGGGATCTTTATTAGTTTCTTACCTAGTAGCCCCATTTCTATCTGAGTTTGACTTCACTGATCTAATCCAACGCCTTCATTTTACAGTTGGGGAAACTGAGGCCTACAGAGGTGAAATGACCTGCCCAAGACCACAGAGACAAGATGTGAATTAAAGGTAAAAGAGACTTTTGCAATGTAAACAATCATCCCTAATTTATCTGTTTTGAAATTTTGGATTTTCTTGTACCAGGTTTTCTTAAAATGGGCCATACCTATAGGTAAATGACCTCTAATAGTAGTATATCATAAAAGAGACAAGTGTCCATGTTGGCCACTTAAGCAAAATATGTAAAGGTGCTTCCCTCTAGTGTATGGCCCCAGAAATGTCCTTACCATGACTTATTGACAATAAATGAAACCAGTTTACTAGGTAAGCTCATCCCTGATTGTCCAGAAAAGTGAGAGTAAAATCACAGGGCTGGACAATCCTGAAAAGTCATCTAGTCTTACTCCTTTGCCTTTTAGTTAGAGTGGCACCTAAATTCCTAGGCAGAAAAAAATTGGTTTTCAAAGAAAAATTGCAGGACTTCATATAAACATTTCCAATATTCATCCACCTTTACTTCCATCCAACCTAAACTTTCAACTTGTAGTATAAACCAGTGTATTCTTTTGGTTTGTTTCTGAGAAGAGATGAGAAACAGACCATTTTTGCCTTCTGAATAACACCCTTACAGAAATAATTGAATTCATTCATTTCTGAATACCTACTATGTAAAAGATACTATGCTAGGTATTAAAGGGGATAAAAAAAGATTAAGTTGATGCAATGCCTGACTTCAAGGAGTTTTTTAATATGTTATAGTAAATAATATTCACACAAATATGTATTTTATTACATCATGAAATATGATTAAGTATTATGAAATTTAACAAGGTGCTATGGGAACTGAAGAAAAAGAAAGTAATTCTAGCCCAGAGGAACAAAGGAGTATTCAGGACAAGATATCATTTAAGGTAGGTCATGAAGGATGATAGGCAGAGATCAAAGGTAGAAATAGAGAGAATAAAGAATGAGGAGAGAAGGATCATGAGACTATAGTTTCATGAATTGTAGGATTTAGAGCTAAAAGGGACCTAAGCACTGATCTCTCCCTGAGTCCTCATTTTACAAATGTAGAAACCTAGAGATTTTAAAGGACTTCTCCAAGGTAACATAGGTAGTAAGTAGAAAAATTAGTATTAAACCCAGATTTTCTGAGTCCAAACCAAGTTCTCTTTTCTCTATGCCACACTCTCTCCTCAGGTACAGAGGTAAGAAAGTACATAACATGTTCAAGGAACTCAATTAGTCCAACTTGACCAAGTATGCTATCAGGTCAGTGTCACATGAAGAGGCTAAAACTCCATCTCCAGCATATGTCATACTTTGGGGGGCCCAAAGAACTTAAGGAGGATCATGTGTTTAGGCCGTTAGAGCCTTTACCCCAAACATATAATACTGTCTCTTAAATGTAAGTCAAAGAACTCCTACGATGAGAAAGTGCCCATAACATTGAACCAAAAGAATTCCTTTAAAGTCAGAATAGACCAATAAATAAGTACATAGATGTGGAGCATGTGAGCAAGAACTATTTCAAGGATAACAAGGTTAAAGGAAGAGGCCTTTGTTCTGAATTTGAAGTAGAAGGTATAAACACCTCCATTGATACCACATTAACACTTGATGGGGTATAAAAGATTACTCTGGTCTCAAGTATTAATTGGCCTCTTTTTACCACCTTCAAGATGATTAATGGAGTCATGACCAAGTTTGGCCTTCAAAGGGGAGACTAGATACTTTGGAAAGATAGAAAGAGCTAGACTTGACTGATGCAAAAAGGAAAGGGGGAGACAGAGAGACAGATTCCTGCTCCCTGGAGGAAAGCCTAGGTGAATGACTCTTCCACAGAACCATGTTATCCCAGTAGAAGAAAGACTACATGGTCAGAGAGTTGGTGATGGCCAGAGATGGTGTTGGAGCCATAGAGGAGTTCCTAGAAAAATACAGGAATTCTGAGAATTCCTCTTGAAGAGAAAAAGAGGAGTTTCTGGACCAAGTGAGAGGTAGAGCAGGAGTTATTTCTTTGTGTTGTGGATACTTTTGGCAGTTCGATAGGTTATGCATAAAATAAAATATATAAGATAAAATACATAAGATTATAAATGAAGTACGTTATGTTGAAATACAGCTTTCAAAATAAAAAAAAAAATCAGCAAAAGACAAAAACATGAATTATAGAATGAAACCCAGACCTTGTCCTTTATTATTACTGTGAATTCTATTTACATGGATTAAAACAGTCTTAGGCAGGGAAGTTCATAACCTTGAGTCCTTTAAATTGTTTTTAATATTTTGATAAAATATAATTTGATTTCCTTTGTAATCCAGTGTATTTCATTTTATACATTTAAAAACATTATTCTAAATCCATAGGCTTCACCAGAGTAACAAAGGGATCCATGACACAAAAACGCTTAAGAACCTCTGATCTTAGAAAAACATTTTATCAACCTCCAGTTCATTCCTCTTTCTAAGGGGACTCAATCACAAGGTGATACTATAAATCTGGAAGACTGCATAGGTCCCTAGGGGAAGTAAGGCTAAAAAGGGAAAGAGAGTTGTCTTAACTGTTTATGGACTTTGCTATGAATCCTTTATGGTTTATATTTTGTGTAGGGTGAAAGAAAGACTGCCTAATATCCAGGCCTGAGTTCTTGAATGGGATGGTCCTTTCTGTAGATATTTAACATGAGCTATATTCTGATGTTTCCAAGGAAACCCTTCTTGGGGTCATTAGCTAAAGAGAGTGATGCATGAAAAACAAACCCCACCCCAACAATATTGAACATGTGCTCTGGGCCAAGAGTTACAAAAATTAGCAAGATATACGAACCTTAAACTTTCCAAAGTAACTGAAAACTAATACAGGAGAAGGCATAATTTCACACAATTACAAGCCACAGATTGGAGGGCACCAATATTGCCTTGTTTAAGTTGATTCCTTCTGACCATGAAAGCCCATCTTCTTGCTATAGAATCAAAAGAGGCAATATCTTGAATTATTATGAACATTTCATGCCATTAAAAAGAAAGCTTATCAATCGTAGAATTTCTTTGGAGTTGTTTAACTTGATAGAAACTTGGCACAAGAAACTCTCTAATGATAATATTGCTAGATTTTCATTTGAAAAGTTGCTTTTTTTTTTTTTTTTAACATAACAGACCTAATTGATACTTCCTGGAATCCTGTTCTCATTTTTGCTATCAGTTTCCTCTCTCCTGATCTAGGTCACAAGTCATCCATGTCTTCTCATCTTGCATAATTCTTGTTCATGTCCTTCCATAAGTCCTCCATGAAGAGTTGACTCAACACACTAAAGAAGTGTGTGTGGTTTCTTTAATATTTCATGTCCATTACCCTTCATCTTTACATGCCTGAGACACGCCTGCACAATCTCTTGGTCATATCTGGTCATATCTTTCTAAGGCTATCTCTTATGGTACTTCATATATACCAGTAGACAATATGCTGAAGCCTACTTTCAACAGAATCTACTGGGTAAGCTGCATGGCTCAGTGGATAGTGTTGGATTTAGATTTAGGAAAATGTGAATTTAAACCTTGCCCTTGACTCTTACAAGTGGTATGACCCTAGACAAGTCACCTAATCTCCTAGCCTCAATCTCTTCATCTGTAAAATGAGGCTAATAGTAGTACCTACTTTACAGGATTATTGTAGGATGAAATGGGATTGAAAAGTGATTTATAAACCTTAAAGAACTGTGTAAATGTAACAGATTATTGTTATTAGCTGAATAGTTACTGGAATTAATAACACAGAGATATTAAGTGATTTAAGAGAATTACCCAGCAAGAAGACTACAAAAATTTAAGGAGAGAAAGTTTGGTGAGGAAGTAGAGGCAGGGGATATACAGATCACTTCTTCAAAAAGGTTTGAAGTAAATAAAAGAGAAACATAAAAATGGCCACTCGAGGGGGTACTGGTAAAACTAGCACATACAATTTTTTTTTCCAAGATAGAGAAGGCCTATGTATGTACAAAGGCAGAGGAGAAAGAATTTATAAAGAAGGACAAAGACTTGCTTCGAGGAGGGAAGAGCCTATGCTGTTTACTATCCCTAGCTTGTTTCCCACAAATACACAGTATTCATTGGAAGAGCGAGAGCAAAATAAATTAGTAGCGAGGGAAACACAAAAGGAAGAAATGTGACCAAGTCTACTCACTCTTCTGATACTGCTAGAAGTCCTTTAATCTCCTCTAAAGTCCCCATAAAGCTCCACCACAGAGACAATATTGTTCAACTGGCTACCAACACCTGCTCCTTCGAGAACCCAGCACTTCTCATGATTCCATAGCTAGCTCTCTTCTCTGCTTCTCAGAGTCAGTCTCCTTGAAATGACTGCTTCTTGACATCTGTATCTATCTGAAATGCACTTCTGTTTCATCAATTTTGCCTTGAATTCTCTGAAAGCAACAAATTCTTAATCTGTTGGATTGGATGTTTTGTGCTGGGTGATTAGCTTTGTTGCTAGGTGCCATGACTCATGGGGGAAGGGAGTCCATAGGAATAGGGAGAAAATACCCTAGGTATACACTACAAGGAGATTAAAAGGAAAAAAAAAATCCCATGTACACAAAAATATTTATGGCAGCACTTTTTGTGATACTAAAGAATTAGCAACCAGGTAGATGCCAATCTGTTTGAAATGGCTAATTAAAACAGCGGTATATAAATACAATCGAATATTCTACACAATAAGAATTGCTGAATACAAAGAACTCAGAATAATATAGGATAACTTATATGACCTGGTGCATAGTGAAATATAAAAAAAATAGAATGATAAACAGTAACAGCAACAATTTAAAAGGAAAGAAAAAATATGAAGCAATACTATGTAATTATAATGTCAAAGCCTGGCTCAGAGAATAGGTAAAAAAAAAATATACCTCTACTCCTTCATTGGCCAAGCAGACTCTGGATGTGGAATGTTGCATATGCAGTCAAATGTAATTCACATACTTTGGTTTTGTTTTTTCTTTTTGAATCATTAGGATTGAATCTCTGTGTTATTAATTCCAGTAACTATTAAAGAATTCCAGTAACTATTAAAGAATTAAAAGTGTGAGCAATTATTTGGGAAAAAAGAGTAAAGAGGCAATATGTACAAGAAATAATGTGACTCAAGGGCATGGGCTAGGACATGGTAGAAAATGAATGCTGTTATTTGAATATAAGGTGAGAAAGCAATTGGTAGATAGTCATAAAGCCCATGATGAGAAAGAACTGGGAACCACTGAAGAAATATTAAAAGAGTAATTTAAGGTAAATAATGACTAAAAAAAGATTTCAATTATTGGGGTAAAAGGGATAGAAGAGATTAGAGGCATACAGCTAAGTTCTAGAATATTGTTATAGCCATGAGAAAAGAGAATAAATAGACCCTTAAAGTGTTATATATGAAAAAAAAGAAATTTCTATGATAACTCTATTTTATTTAAAAAGAATATCAAATTGTACATAATAGATTTGTGGTTTCATGTGCAATGATCTTTTTTATTATGCTATGTCATGGAACTGCTTGTTTTATTCCCTGAAATCAAATAAAATAAAAACAAAAAGCCATAGCAAAAAGCAGAACAAAAAAAAAAAACCAGTGCTATGTATGAAACAAGATTTGATGATAGACTAGAACCCAGAGAACAAAACCAAGAAGTACTCCAAGATTATCAACCAAAGCTATTGGACTTATACAGGATCTGGAGTTAGAGATGGAGAATTCTCCTGCCCAGGTCAGTTAAAATCTTATGGTCCCTTTCAATTTTATGGTTTGTCAACATTAAACTACTTATAATCTCATTCCTTTTACTCTTTGCATTGATAACTACTCTGTCCCTGAGAGAGTTCTCTTCTATAGTTCTATTCATATCTCTTTGATCTCTCCATCACTGTTCCTCTTCCTACCATGTAATGATGAGCTTCAGCTGAGGCTTTGTGGCCAAAGATTTTTCCTTAAGCACTGGTTTGATCATATCAGTCCCCTACCCAATAAAATTCAGTGACTCTATACTGCCTCTAGGATAAAATATAAACTTGTCTGTTAAGCATTTAAAGCCCTTCACAACCTGATCCCAACTTCCCCCCCCCCATATTTATATATTATTCCTCTTCTCTCACTCTGTGATCCAGCCAAATTGTCCTTCTTGCTGCTCCTCACACACAATTCTTTCTTTCCCATGTCTGTGCCCTTGAATTGATTCTTTCTCATATTTAGAATACACTTCTTTCCCATCTTCCTAACTTGCTTAATTTTTATAGATAATACCATCATTTATGCTCAAAACAGGCATCTTTGACTTCCAAAATACTTTTTCATATATCTCACATATTTCATATACGTCCACTCCTGTTGCTACCAGTCAAGTTTTCACTTTCATTACCTTTTCCCTGTACTTCTAATCTCCTCTTAACTAGTCTCTCTACTTCCAATTTCTTCCCACTCTGGCCTGTATTTCACCCTGCTGACAAAGTAATGTTCTTAACACACTGGTCTGATCATATAACCACCTTGCTCAGAAATGTTCTGTGGTTTTCAAAGTCCTTCCAGATCTCATCCTGTCTTTTCCTACTTCAGTGGTATTTGTCTTTATTTTATGCAGGTTCCTGGAACACTACACTTTGTATCAGTGCACTCATCTCTGTCCATTGAAATCCCTCTTCTAGTTTCAGTCCAAGAGTTACTTCCTCCATGATGCTTTACCCAATTCTCTCAGCTAGAAGGAATTCCTCCCTTCTACCTTCCATGTACTTCTTAGTTCATTCTGTTTGACCTTTTTATATGAACTTAATCATATTATGTCATTTCAAAATTGTGTACATGTCTCACACCCTCCTCCACTAGACATAAGTTCCTTGAGGGCAGAGATTATATATCACTATGTTTTCCTAGTACCGAGTTTTATTGTTTCAAGACTATAAATTTGTTTGTTGAATTGAATCATATTCAAATTGATTTCTTAGTAAAAAAATATAGTATGGCTTCCTTAAGATGCAAACAACCAAGATTATTTTTAAAGCCATAAATCTTTCAATTAATCTGAAATTTCAAGTGGTCGAAAAAAATCAACTCTAGCAATCAATGCACTCCTGTAAACAACACTCTCAGTAATCTTCAGAATTATAAACAGTAGCTGCTAGCATCTCAATGTCTTCTCTGAAACAAGCTACAGGAAGTTCTAGTCAGGATGACTGTTTAGCAGAGGCAGACCTCCTGATTCCCAAATATCTACTCCAGAAAAACTGAAGTTTTCACCAAGCTGAGTTATTTACATGTGAAATTATATCAAGTTATTTTTTAATCCTACAACTGGACAAAAAATCAGAGAGAGACCTATAAGAAACAAAAAAGGAACTCCAACAACGAATACTACACCATTGTGGGAGAGCTGACCAACAACAAAGACAGATGGGGCCTTCAAGGCTCTGTGTCTGGAGGCAGCAAAAGCAGAGGGTTCACATGAGGAAGCCCCATGGTGATGACCTGTAAAGATACTAGGATTTGAAGATCTTCCACGCCCCTTGAGCTTGCTGATGTAGCAGGAAGGGGTGGAGCAAGAGAACGCCGGAGCCAAGCTAGTCTCTGTGCGGTGCGGACTGGAAGCGGCGTCAGAGGCAGTGGCTGCGG
>JAQQSV010007102.1:0-14105 GCA_028646515.1 Pseudochirops corinnae
AGATTGCTGACTCTCTTTTCATGATTTTCTTGCAACATTCTTATTTCTCTTCCCAATTTTTCTTCCACTTCTCTCATTTGGTTTTCAAAATCCTTCTTCAGCTAATCTATGGCTTTAAGGCATTCTTCATGCTTATTGGAAGCCCCTGGTCGGGGAGCTCTGGCTGCGCTCTGCTCCTCCTTCTCTTTGCCATGATCTTTCTTTTCCCCAAAGAAGGAATCTAGAGTTTAGTTGCTGTTCTTACTTTGCTTCTTATGCTTATTCTTGTTCATGGTTGGTCAGTCCGTGATTTTTTTTTTAATCTCTGTGGCGCTCTGCTTCCAGAAGGGAAAGCTCTGTCCCAAATCGCTGGGGTCTTCCTGGCTGCCGTAGCTCTCAGGAAGGTGCTGCGTCCCTTTCCTACTTACTTCCGGCTCACTGGATAATGAAGACTCACAGGACAGAAGCCCAAGACCATGATCCGGATCCAGGCCGCTCAACGCGAGAGCTCTATGCCTCTGAACGATCGCTTAGTCCCCCTGCTGTCTGCAGACCAAGGGCGCAGAAGCTGCAATGCAGAGGTGGGTGCAGAACCTCTGCCTTTTGCTTTCCCACCCTGGAGGCATTTCGGCCGGACTGCTTTTCTCCCAAGACCTTGCAATTCCCACTGACCTAGTTCTGAACATTGCTCGCAGCTGCCACTAATCCACTCACCTCGGCTCCTCACGTCCAGCCGCTCCTGGGGCTCAGCCAGGGCTTCAGGCCAGGCTGGTTTCGGTTCACAGTGCTGATATGTTTTCTCATAGCTGACCTGACTTTAGTGGAAAGTATATTTGTGTGCATTTTGGAGTTCTAGGATTAGTTTAGAGTCATATTTTATGGGTATTTTGGGGTGGCTATGTGAGAGCTATGATATGTTGCTGCTCCTCTGCCACCATCTTGGCTCCACCCCCAGGCAGCCTCTTTTAACACTCCTATCTGTAGTTGAACTCAAAGAAACAGTCAGTTAACAGTCCCATCAAATTTTAAATAACAAGTGCCAACAATCAGCTTAAGATATTATTATAATCGCACATTGGTTAAGGAACATCTTTGAAGTGAGCCTCAAATAACATACATTCATTTCTATATTCATTCTTGTTCATAAAGAAAATCAAATCTCCCATTGGGATTATAAATTATTGCTCATTAGAGCATATACTTCATAGAGCATATTCTGCATCTACTTCCAAACTTCCCTACCTTCTTATAATTATGCTTAATCTGAGCTCACACTAAAATTTCTTTTCTCTCAACTAAAAATGTCTCTGGTTTAATCTCAACAACTAATTGTATTAATACCCGATTGCCCTTTCATCACTTTGAAATACACTGGGACCCCATTTCACTCATATACACAAATATACCTTCTCTACGGTAACTTTGTAATCCCAACCTCAGTCCATGGGATAATGATTCAAAATTGTACTTGTACCCTTATTTCCTCTCCTTCTCAAATTTGATTGAGTTATTAATTATAAAATCAAGTTACAAATCTTTCTGTCTTCCTAGACACTTTCTCAAACTCTTTCTCAACTTACTTAAACCCTTAAAAATCAGTACCACCATCCAGGGACAGGAGGGCTTGAATAAATCCACATTTGTCCTCAACCTTCTTATCTGCCTTCCATATTCCAAATCAAACCTTTATTTAACCTTCCAAATTTCTCAAACCCATTATTCAAATTATTTAGCACTCCTTTACATTTTTAACCATAAAACAAGATAGCTCATAAGTTATTATTCTTTTACTAACGTAACTGTTTTGCTTAGACAAAGCAAAGAGGCTAATGGCTAAACCTCACAAACTGATAGATCTGACACACAGAATTATCTGATCTTGTTATTCCCTCAGAAGTTTCCACTCTGACTCTAGTTCTTTAGGAGGATCAAATGCTATTGAGGATCCAACTCTATACATGTAAATATAAGTAACAACATTTTGCCGATAAAAACTTTCAACTCTATCAACACTTGGCAGATAAAAGTTTTCTATCCTTGAGTTCAATAGTTATACAAATGAATTTACTTATAGGAGAGACTGACTTCTACTCCAGTAATCATAAAAAGACTTGGGAGGATCCATAAGTAACTAATCCCAAAATAGTACATATCAGTAAGTTGCTTATAATAAAACACGTTTGCACCACAGAAAACAGGTATTATTTCCACAATAGTAACATACTTTGAATGAAATTGATTTTTCCATTAATACAGAAGTATTCCATAATTTACCTCCCTTTAAGAAATTTGCACTGAAACTCTTTTCCTCACATAGAAGATGTTTCTGATCTAGTTTCAGTAATTAATAGAATAACAGCTAGGTCCCTCAATCAGTTGTACCAATACTCAATTATTCCAACATGATTTTGAAACATTTAAGGACTTTATTCCATACAGGCAAATATCTAGTGACAGGCAGATAACTAGACCAAATACCCATTTACCAAGTTCTTTAATATATAAAAAAGAATATGATCTGAGGCTGAATAGCCCAGATCCTAAACACACACTTTATTATAGTAGCTCAGATGTATCCTAGCCTTAGTTTATGGGATAATGATTCAACATTGTGTTTGCACCTTTGCTCCACAAACTTCTTTCCCCTTGGTCTAATTATTCCCATATTTTTCAGAAAAGAATGTCCTCCCAAGTTTGTTTATTCTTACTTCAAGAATCTAAACCTTTTACTTATACATTCAATTACAAATGTTAACTGATTACCTTTGCTTCACTGGTGCTGACAACCCTGGAAAATCCCTATCACCCATGGGAGCCCCCCACGTGGCTCTTAAAGAGTCAGGGCGCCTAACTCAGTAAAGAACCTAACCTCTTGTTTTAGTTTCCTTTCCGCAACTGTAACTCTGGCAGGCATACTCCTTACCTTTGCCTAGGAAAGTCCACACACACAACCCAAAATGCTGACGGGCAGTCTTTTACTGTCTCAGTCAAGACCCTGCAAGGTAAATACTCCATTCTTCTAGAACCCTGCAACCCCACAGCTCCACAATAATACAGCACCACAACATGGAGCCTTTACCCGTGTGGCAGCAGGGTGGACAGTGGGCAGGGAGAATTCCAGAGGAGATTCTTCCTCACCATCTACAGGACCTCACCTTTCCCTATTCCTATAGACGCCCTAGGCTCCTTAGCTTTGCCTACCTGGATTGCCCGGGCCCCAGACCCCAGACTCCTAGCCCCGATCACTGCTTGCTGACACCCCCTTAGCCCTCACAATCAGGACTGTAAGAGTGATTCATCTTGGACCTGCTTCAAGCAGTCTATGGGATAGTCAATACAAATAAACCAGATTTAGCCCCTAGCTGCTGGATATGCATGGACAGCCAACCCACTTATTATGTAGGGGTGGCAGTAAATGGCCCTGTCCAGTCTGGTTCCTCATCTGAGGGTTGCTCATGGGATCAGCCACACCTCACACTTGGGGATGTCCAGGGTTCTGGCGTGTGGCTCATGACAACAGACACTAATCTAGCTACCTCCCGCTACTCCCCTGTTTGTGGCTATACCCACAAAGTCCAGGCCTCTAGCTCTCGCTACTTTGCCACCCCACCAGGAGCCTGTGGTACTGCTTGGATGGGCTCACCAGGTTCATCTCTGCTGCAGTATTCTTGGCACAGAAGCTCCCTGATCGCCCCCTCTGCGTCCTTGTTGCCATCATCCCCCAGGTCTCCCTCCTCTCAGGTGAGGCATGTTGGAATTATTTCTCTCTAGAGGAGATACAGGGTCGCCACCAGAGGTGTGCAGCCTCCCTCCTTATTCCCATCTTGGTGGGACTGGGACTGGTGGGAATCTGCTGCTATGGGAGTGGTGACCCTGATTAAAAGAAATGCCAGTTATCAGGCACTCAGTGCACAGGTGAATATTGACCTTTTGCACCTGGAGCACTCCATCACTGTCCTTGAGAAGCAGGTAGATTCTCTTGCAGAGATGGTCCTCCAGAACAGCAGAGGCTTAGACCTGTTATTTCTCCAACAAGGTGGCCTGTGCGCTGCCCTGGGGGAATCCTGTTGCTTCTATTCAAACAACTCTGGAGTGGTGTGGGAAAGCCTAAATTTAGTCTGTAAGAACATTGCTGATCAGCAAAGGGAGCTAGAAAGAGCCAAAAACTGGTACTAGTCACTGTTCCCGAACATCCCCCTGGCTTACTACCCTGGTGTCGGTGTTGGCCGGTCCCCTTCTCCTCCTCACCCTAGCTCTCATTTTAGGTGGGTGCGTGATTACTCGTCTCAATTTTGTCAAATCCCACATTAACTCTGTCAGGGATTCCTGCTACCAGCCCCTTGAGGCTGGCCCTCTTGATCACTATGACAATGTGGTTCCCACTGTGTCAAGGGTTTAACACTCTGTCCATAAGAAGTGGCGAATGTTGTACTTGACCTCATTCTGGCTCCCCTGATCCTTTCCCCTTCCCCCCACATTCTGTCCTAATCAGTCATCTTGTTCTCCCTTCTTCACGGAAGTAGATGAATTGGCAGTGGGCCCCCCGTGGGCACCAAATTTAAAATGTGCACTAACCAATCACTGATTTTAGCTTCTGTAAGTTCCTGCTTACACAGTCCCTGACTGTTAGAAGCGTGGTTTTTGCCTTTATATACCAATGCCTTCCCCTTGTTTGGTGCTGCTTGATTTAGGTTTTTGCCCCGAGCAGTCACATGTTATTAAAATCCACTTTCAAATTGTACTCAAAATCTCACTTGCTTGGTTTGGCACAACAATAAGAACACCACATGTGAATACGAATGAATTAATTCATTCATAAGAATACCACACATGTTGATTTTTCAAGTTATAATAAATTTATCCAGTAAGTGAATTCACAAATACAGGATCTGTGAATAATGAAAATTAATTGTATTTATTTGTAAAAGCAATAAGTTGATCAATATTTGGAAGATCACACCATATAAGTGCTTGTGAAAGACAGTTTTAGGTAAGCCACATTCCCTCAGGATTACTTTTCAACTAGCTGCTTTTGTTGTTTAGTCATTTCAGTCTTGTCCAACTCTGTGATGAAATTTGGGGAAGATACTGGAGTGATTCAACATTTCCTCCTCCAGTTCATTTTACAGATGAGGAACTGAGGCGAACAGGGTTAAGTGACTTAGCCAGGGTCACACTGTGTCTGAGGCTGGATTTGAACTTAGGAAGATAAGTCTTTCTGATTCCAAGCCCAGTGCTCTAATCTATTGTGCCATCTAGTTGCTCAAACTACTTTTGGCAGTAGTTAACTGCCCACTAGGGACACAACCTGCCAAAGTGAAAGGGTTGGAAAAGTAAATCAAAAGAGGGTGTTGTCCAATCTATGACTGTTACAAATTCAATAAACTCTGTAACCTGTAAAGGTAGAGACAAGATGTTTATTTTTTCCTCTGGTTAATAAAATATCCTAGCTAACTGGAAATTTTTGTTTATTGTATCTCTAATATTCAAAGAGAAGCAGGGAGGACTGCAGTCCTTGTCTATGGAGTAAGTGACTGCCAGTGAAATCACAAATCTTTTGAAGTGTTGTAGAAATTAAGATATGATAAAAAATAAATGTAACTTGAAATGCTACTGAAAATTATTTGATTATTCAGAGAGCACTTCCAAATTTTATAGTTTTTCAGCAGCGTCATTATTAAATATCAATCATGATTGCACTATAGGTATTTGGGAATATCACATAATATTTGGGTGAACCAAAGGCAGGACAACAAGTTGTTCTTCATGTGTTGTTCCTATCCATCACTACCTTTTTGGCTTCTATACTGACCCATTTATGATTAGGGAGTATTCACATGTGAATATTATATGTATATATATGTATGTATATATATATATATGCATGTATGTATATATGTATATAAATAGAAATACAAGAAAAGAAATTCTCGTTTTGTATTTGAAGACTCCCCTTCAGTCATGTGTGTTCCTTTTAAAGTAGTTCGAAGAAGGAAATTTTACCCTTTGCTCAGCTAACTCTGAACATTGTGTCCTTGATTTTAATATGGACAGAAAGGAAAGAAGGGAGAAGGAAGGAGAAAAGAAGAGAAAGGAAAGAAGGAATAAAGACACAGAAATACAGAAAGAGAGAGGAAGAAAGAATGTTACTGTTTCAATTGGTTTTGATGGACTGTTTATCTTAGTTATAAGTGAGGATTCAAGGGGGTGTATTAAATCAAGAAATAACTAGTATAAAAATAAAAAAGGAGCAATAAAATTTTAATACAACAATAACAATAACAACTTTAAAACTTCACATTTTCCTCAGAAATGAGCAGTGTTCGGTCCACAGTAAATGATTAATTGTTTGTTGAGTAGAAGAAAATAAACAAAACAGTTTGAAAAGGGTTTAGATTAATCTGGAGATCCAACCTTGACATTCTTTTTGTTTCAATAGTTTTCCAAATGCGAACTATTTACTTATTGTTGTCATATGAGCCCAGTGTAAATAGTAATTAGCCTGCTGAAAAGGTGCTCCAGAATAAATATGCTTTCCTTATGGCAACTACTTAGTACATGGTAGACATAATAGAAACCAGATTTTGCAGTTTCCTTCCTCTGGAAATACACAAAGAAAACATGTTTAAAATGCCAGTAATTTCAGAGAAAATCCATTTTTTTAGTTCAATAAAAACTATTATTGTTAAAGTTAAATTCACATACTTGGCACCTGGGTGATGCAATGGATAGAGATCTGAGCCTATAGTCAGGAATACCTGAGTTCAAAACCAGCCTCAGATTACGACTAGCTGCATGACCCTGGGCAAGATTCTTAACCTCTTTTTGCCTCAACTTTCTCAACTGTGAAATGGGGATAATGACAGTACTTCCCTTGCAGGGAGGAATGGCAGCTGTGTCAGTCATCAGGGAGGCATAACCCTTACCAGGGGGAACCACTGGCAGCATTCCAGCCAAGTTTCAATGGGATGAGAATGGGATGTTTGGGGAATGTTCCTTGTCTCTCTGAGTGTGCAACTCAGTAGATGATCATTTAGTTTGTTATTGGGTTCTAATTAGAAGTTTTACTATTTGAATTGTATTCCTGGTCTGTTGGTAGTGAAGTTTGGGTTTTTTTTTTTTCTGCCTGTTAGCTTTGTTTTTATATCTTCCTTCTCCATCTCTTTCTCCTTCTCTTTTTTTTGGTAGGGTTTCTGCCATTTTTCTTGGTGGAAGCATGATGGTTCCCCAGCATGGTGACTACTCCGTCATCTTCCTGGAAGTGCTCCAAGTCAAGTCAAATCCAGAAGCATTTATTTACATACACACACACACACACACACACACACACACACACACACACACACACACACACACCCCATTTCCCAGGGAGAGTTGTAATTAATTCCTAATGCAAAGATCCCTATTTCTTTTATTCTCATTACTTGATGGAAATATGCCACAAAGAGGGTAGAACCTATTCTTTTACAGCTCTGGGCAGATCCCGTGTAGACAGTTCATGTTGACGTGCCTCTTAAAGTAGGAAGCATGCTTTGTCATGCAGCCCCAGGTGATAAATTGTGGCCAGCTGAGATAAAAATCCCTTAATTCTCTGTCGTCAATAGAGACACTAGATTAGCTTTGGTTCTCAGGCCACTTTTATAGTGTTCTTGGTGTTCTTTTGCTTGAATATATTTGAAGTTGGCAAATATACTTTGACCTAAAGCCACAGTTTTCAGGCAGTCACATTGGCTAGAAATATCAATGATTAAATATCAAATTGCATCCATTTAGATAGCAGCTTGTGACTGTTCAAAATCATCTGGTAAATGGCAGTTCTTTTCTAATGTTGAGGAGGAAAAATGAAAGCAAGATAATTCTGCTTTCCCATCCAGTTTGGAAGAAATGTCATGCTTGAACTCTGACACTTCTAGGACCTAGCATGAAGTAAGCCTAGCATTAAGCTCTTATGAAATCAGCCTGGGGCACTCACTCTATTTGTCTAACCTTAGTGTTTCCATAGGACACAGTGAAGATTAGGCTCCTCATCTCTAAGGGAATAAACAAAAAGGAAAAATTACCATGGAGGCTAAGTATTGCCCACAATAATAAGCATTGCTTGCTTTCTATAGTCATGAATCAGTGCATAAAGTTAACATTTTAATCTGTTAATTCTATGAAATGATACATTTTGAACAGTTTACAAAATTACTGTAATTGTGATAAAAGCAATTTCATTTTGCCTGGATTTCTTTCCCCTGCTTATTGGGAACCCTTATTTAAGTATAATTAAGCAATTATAGCTGAGCAGTTTTAGACCACTAAGTGCACATTTCCAGCTCCTGTTCATATTATTAGGCCCAATTTTGAGAAACTGTCTTTTGCGTTTACTTTTTTGTACTGAGCCAATAAGATCTGCTGCTTTCCCCGAGGCCTCCCTCTCCCCTCTGCCAAAGCATCTAGTAAGTGCTTTTTTCATTGGCAGTTGATTAGGACGAATTTATGTTCCAACGATCTTAGCTCTTGATTTGTACCATAAAGAGTTAATGGAGCAATTAGATACCCAGTATTCCTAATGGTTTCGGCTCCACAGCTCAAAGTAATGTTCCCACAGAAACTTTGATTATCCTTCAACAAACAGCTCTTTATTCAGGTTTTGGCTTCTTGAGTTATTTTTTTTAAGTAGGTCAAAGCGGGATCAAAAAAAAATCTTGAGTGCTTTTAAAACAAAAAAATAAGGAGACAAGGAAGCCAAGGGTTAGAAGAGAAAAATTAATAAGCACAGGTGAATACTTATACAGAACA
Source organism: Pseudochirops corinnae (assembly GCA_028646515.1). Taxonomy (NCBI): domain Eukaryota; kingdom Metazoa; phylum Chordata; class Mammalia; order Diprotodontia; family Pseudocheiridae; genus Pseudochirops; species Pseudochirops corinnae. The sequence continues at coordinate 8,764 of JAQQSV010007102.1, forward strand.
CTGGAATAGGATACTCATACACAAGGACCCAACCCAACATGGTGGTTTGAACATACTGAATATGAATTAACACTGCTATATTAAGATGTTGAGTATGATGTGCCATTTAAATTATAAAGAGAATATACTGCTCCCTCTAGTTCACTTCAAATAAAATCCATATATACAGTACAGCTAGTCAAATTGTGTGTCCTTTGGACACACAAACACGTGTTTTTCAGTCATGTCTGACTCTTCATGACACCAGTTGGGATTTTCTTGGGAAAGATACTGGCATGGTTTACCATTTCCTTTTCCAGCTCATTTTATAGATGAGGAAAGCTAGGCAAACAGGGTTAAGTAACACAGCTAGTTAGTGCCTGAGGCCAGATTTGAAATCAGGAAGATGAGTCTTCCTGACACCAGGCTTGGCATAGTATCCACTATTCCATCTAGCTGCAGACCTTACCCTTAGTTAAGATAAATTCTGCTTTGTCCACACTTGGGGTGACTCTATATTGAGTAATTTCTTTTTAAACTAACCTCCCCAAATGTCCATTGGAAGATTCATTGGATCTTCCTGGTTCCTTGACCAGGAAACACCCACAGATGCATCATCATCATCATCATCATGGATATACAAAAAGAGGTGCAAAACGAAGATCCTTTAACATACCAGTAGGATAACAATGATGGAAAGAGGAGATATATTTTTATTTCTTTCCTCAATAACAATTGCTCATTGAAAATCTATCCCATTGTATCACATTGAAAGGAGGGGATCTTGTCTTGGCATTTTTTTTGCAGACTGGATGAAATTAAGACAAGGACCAGTCTTCCCTACCCCCACCCCACTTCCCCCACTACAGATAATACAATGAGATAAAGTAGAGGTAGAATACAATTCAAGACTAATTTTTCTACCCTACTGAACATGATATAGAGAAGCCCTACTTAGACAATAGGATAAGAGTCTTGTAAGCTCTTCCCTGTCACGAGGGTAAGGAAGCCAACTCAATTCAACCTTTTCTCAGTTACATTCTCTTGTTTTGTTGGGTTTTTTTGGAAGGGGAAGGGTAGGGCAATTGGGGCTAAGTGACTTGCACAAGTTCACACAGCTAGTATGTATTAAGTGTCTGAGGTCACATTTGAACTCAGGTCCTCCTGACTCCAGGACCAGTGCTCTATTCAGTGTGCCACCTAGCCACCCCTTCAGTTACCTTCTTACTAATTATTTTCAATAAGGCTTCGTTCTATCAACAAGACATAAAGACCTTTGTCCTTTTTATTGATAAATCATTTGACACAACAGATGCTTCCCAACAAATACTCATTAGTCAGATTTCTTCACTGAGCAATTACAAATGATAGTAGATGTCATTAGCCACTGTTGGAGTATACAAACTCACACAAGCACATGGTGACATTGTGGTCAGAAGAATTGATACAAAGACGCTCTCAAGTTCTCTCTTAAAAACTTTGGAATTGATTGCATGACATGGGAGACATTGGTATAGGACTGCCCAGCATGGCATGTCCTCATCAAAGAAGGTGCTGTGTTCTATGAGCAAAGGAGAATTGAGATAGGCTCAAAAGAAATGTGAGATGTGCAAATTTAGAGAACTGACCCCAAATTTTCACATGAACTATTTGTGCCCAACCTGTGATAGAGCATTTTGAGCTCAAATTGGTTTGATCACCACAGTTGGACAACTCTAACATAGTGATATCATTTTGATTCTCTTCCAGAACAAAGGATAACAACCAATCAATCCTAATGAACAGAAGGGCAGCTGCTTGGCTCAGTGGATAGAGGGCAGACATGACTCAACAATAACTGAACAACAACAAACCAGAGCCTCTGCCTGACTGGAAGAGTCTTCAAGAATCTAGTCACCTCTACACCACGGTAAAGTAGCCAGGGAGAACTTCAGTGAAACAAATCTAGGCATAAGTACCTTGCAGCTGGTTGGAATTAAATTAAGGGAAACTCTAATTAACCCAATGACCAACCATGATTCTAGAATGCTGCTCAGCTACTGACAAAGGCGATAAACCAATTTGCAGAATGAGGCACAAGTTTGGACATGATCAATATAAGATATTTTTTTGGTTTGGTTTAGCTAAACTTATTGTTACAATGGTTTTAATTTTTTCTTTTTTAAAGTTGAGAGGAGGAAAATAATAAATGCTGAACAATTTTAAAAATAAGTTAAAAGTTAAAAAAAAATTAAATTAAGGGCTAGAAGTTCTGAGTCTAGAAGAGCTGGGTTCAAGACTGACTTTGACACATATGGACTCTGTGACCCTGGGCAAGTCACAGCCTCTCAGCATCACAGGCAATTCTCTAAGTTGTGGAACAGCTGTTGATCTCTATCAGTGGAGGGAATTTCCCTATATCAATGAAATCACACACAAATGAAAGACAAACAAAAAAGTTTAGTTTTAGGTTTTCACATATGTTTGCTAAAAGTGAAGAACATCAGATTTATAATTGACCAAAAGAAATGTTTGGCAAGAAAGCTGTTTTGGGTTTATTTTTATTGCTATATTAAATTTGAAATATACCATTTACCTTTAAATATTACTGTATTTGTCTATAGATCTATTTATGAAAGGTATTTAACATTTCCTAAAACTTCATATTTAAGCGTCCCAGTAGTATAGTAACCACAGTTCATTTGATGAAATCAAAATAAATTACTTTAAGAAAGATGAAAAGGCATTAAGTATACACCTATACAGTACCCATATCTGACAACTAACGTGGCCAGCATTTGACCTGATATGGGAGATTGCCTGGGCAATGTGGTGGCTACATTGGCAGACCAGGCACCAGAGCCAGTGTTTTTGCTTAATGGTTGGTTATTCCTTGTTACAAGGGAGGAGTGTATTTGTAGAAGGGTTTTGTTTTGGTTTTTTTTTGCTTTTTGGAGGGAGGGAAGGTAGGGCAATTGGGGTTAAGTGACTTGCCCCAGGTCACACAACTAGTGTTAAGTGTCTGAGGCCGAATTTGAACTCTGGTCCTTCTGATTCCAGGGCCAGTGTTCTATTCATTGCGCCACCTAGCCACCCCTAAGAGGTTTTGTTTTGTTTTGTTTTTTTAATTGTTTTTGTTTTCCTTGGAAGAAATTCCTCTGATGTTGTGACAATACAAATCAAAATATCAAAAGGCAATAAAATGCATTTTTAGAAAGATATGCTCAATGCATAACATGGATTTTAAATAGCCTCAATCTTTTTTGCTAACCTCTCTTCCCAGGCTCCAGTGTCCTCAACTATAAAATGAAAGGGTTGGATTAGATGACTCGTAGGGTCCCTTCCATCTCTAAATTATGCTTCCATTATGATTCTTTGAAGTGGTAATAAAACTCCAACCCTAAGTGCCTCCTCATGCATCTCTCTCTGTCTCCACAAATACACACATACATACACACGTTTTTGTGTGCATCTATCTACTTTATCTATCTTATTCATCCATCCATCCATCTATCCATCCATCCATCCATCCATCCATCCATCCATCCATCCACCCACCCACCTATCTATCTATCTATTTATCTATCTATCTATCTATCTAGCCTTCTTCATATACAGCATGTAAGTTACAGAGTTGCCATTCAAACCCAGGTCCTCTGACCGGAGTTCAGCCCTTTTTACTGTACTCTATACTAACTAGGCAGCTAAGTGGTACAGTGGATATATTTCATTAGATTTATATATAATCTGTTTAGTTGGCATTCAGAAATATCCCCCTTTGTTTTTAGTTCTTTCCTACAACAAAAGTTGCTGCTATAGTTATTTTTGACCATATAGGTCTACTCCTCAGAAAGATCTGGATTCAAAATCAGCCTCAAGACACTTAACTAGTTGTGTAGCAAAGTTACCACTCAGCCTCAGCTTCTTTATCTATGAGAATAATGATAGAGCCTGTTTCTTATGATTGATGCAAAGATTAAATGAGGTAATATATGTAAAACAATTTGTAAACCTTCAAACACTACATAAATATTACTGTTGTTCTTTCTCCTAATTCAAACAACTGCCCAAAGAGTTACTCTTTTAGTCACTTCCTGATTATGTAGTTAGGTATGTAGTTGTTCAGATTGTTCACTTTACTGTTTTAGTTAGTTTGGTAATCCTGTGACCCTAGTCCTTTGGAAGTTGGAGAAAGCCTTAAAGACCAAGAGATAAAATGAGACTGCTTGGTGACAGTTAAAGATTCCCAGTTGCCTTGCTTCTTCCTTCCCATCTCTGAGCCTAGAACACAGTATGTTTGACTCTTAATCAGTTTTGGGAACTAATCAACTTGATCAGTTTTGGCAACTTTCCTTTTAGGAAAGTCTTTGAAAGCTACAAAATTATTTCAGGGAGGAGGGGTAGGAGTTGAGGTAAAACCCTTATCATAGATAAAAAAGACTTTTCTTGAGTGTCTTCTTTAAATTTGTGGCAGGAATGGTGTGGTAGGAGGGAAGTAGTTAATAGGGGGAAATTACTCAAGTGAATACAATACTTTCACACCTACAATTTGTTTTTTCCCATCTAACTTGTCTTACTCATTTCTTCTCTGTACAGCTGGGGTTCTTAATTTTGTGTGTATGTCATGAACTCTTTTTTGTAGCCCGGTAAAGCCTATGGACCCCTTCTCAAAATAATGCTTTTGAGTACATACAATAAATATTTAGGATTACCAAGGAAACCAATCATACAGCAATACAATTGTCAAGAAGTCAAAGAAAAAGGTGTACAAACTCTAGGTTAAGAACCCTTGTTTTAGAGGGTCCCCATATGGTTTGTGTCTATGCTGTGTATAGCTTATGGCTTTATGTAAAAATGATCACAGCTTTAATTCCTACACAGCTTTTGATCCAGATTAAAGGCAATCATTAAAAAAAGATGATGGGTTGGCTACATGGTAAGAGAGAGGGGTTACCAATGGACATCTCATGTGCTCCAGGTATATGTCTTTGTATTCTTAGAAAAAAAAAACAGAAGGTGCCCACTATGTCAGGCTACTTAAGAGAGGACATGAGTAAGAGTAGCATAGGATGAGCAGGTATGAATGGGTTAATGACCTGTATTGTTGGAGGATGACACAATGCACTTTGAGCATAATTGATAAAGCTCTTATTTCAATAGTAAATTCTGTGAGGATTATAGATATATGGCTAAAAGGGACTTTAGGATGAGACTAGGGTGTCCAGTCTAATCTCCACATTTTATAGATGAGGAAACTGGGCCTTAACTTGTCCAAGGTCCCATAAGTTGTTTTTGTTGTTGTTGTTGTTGACTTGTTTATTTACTTTTAATTTACACGATTCGGTTCCACATTCACTTCACTTTCAGATTTTCTCCCCTCCCTT
>JAQQSV010007103.1:0-14104 GCA_028646515.1 Pseudochirops corinnae
TCATTTACCTAGTTCAGGGGAAAAAGTCAGCACCCTGAACTTCAGAGAATACAAACACATGTTATAAGCACAAGTTACAAGCAGACAGCGAAACAGATCAGCAGATGGCTTCCAGGGTCTGAGCATTATATCAGTTACCTATTCAGTTACCAGAGAGGGAAGCACCAACATCTGGGTTTTTCAAAGCCGGGGGGCTCAATGGCTTCCCAAGAGTCTCTTCTGGCCAAATCACACAACTCTTCTCAAAGTGAGCCCCAAACCAAAACCTCTCATCAGGGCGTATATATAGCCTTCTCCTGGCTCGGAAAATGTCACAGCCCTCTTGACCCACTGCCCAATCACAAAGCTACAAGGCCCGGGGAATTCCCGAAAAACAAGCCTGGTGTCACAGGCTCCACGTGACCACATTCAGCCTATTACAGAACAGAGTATACTTTCAAATCTGGAAGGTTCTCAGAGTCATGTAGCCACTTTAACAAAGGGCCTACGGGCAGGGAAGATCTTCAGATTCCCATAACAGACCTCTAACTCTGTTGCTTTATTTTTAAAGTTCTTAGATTTTCCAGTTTTCCACTTATACAATTTTCTGTCTCATTCTTCCAGAGTCATTCTACTCCTGAGTCCACTCTTCATTGAGATTTTCCACCATACTTTCTACTTTGTCATTTCTCATATGCATCTTCTAGGATTCCTCCTTCAGTGATTCCATTCCAAATACTATAAATTCAAGATCTTCTTTTATATCACATATTGTAATTCTAAGCCAATTTGGAGGTTCTGGCAATATGTCCATTCTCTCCTTTGTAGTTCCAATTGTTATTTTGGACCTATTCTTTTGTTCTGGAGATTTCTTCATATACTTTTATCCTCTAATATTTATTCATTGATTTTTTGCTTATTCATTTTGTCAGTCGTTCTGGTGGTTTGCCTACAATTTTTTTTATTTCCCCTTTTTTGTTGTTCTTTTGTTTTATCTGGTGTATTCATTGCTATTTTGAGATGGAGCAGGTAAGCAAGGCTTAATCACAATTTGGCATCCTGCACCTAGGCAGCTTGGTGCTTCAATGAATACAGCATTGGTCCTGGGATCATGAAGACCTGAATTCAAATATGACACAAACTGTATGACCTTGGGTAAGTCATTTAACTCTGCTTCAGTTCCCCCAACTGTAAAATGAGAATAATAATAATAGCACCTCCCTTCCAGGATTGTTGTGAGAATCAATTGAGATAATAATATTTGTAAAGGACTTAGCACAATGTCTGGCACATATTAAGCACTTGATGAATACTTGTTTCCTTCTTTTCCCTGCCTTGCTAAAAAGCCCTGTGAGTCACTTAGTAATGTTTTTCCTTCTCTGTGTTTGTGTGTATACCCCAAAATAAGGATAATAACCTACATTTTGCCCAACCTACTTGATTACCATGCTAGACTTTGGGAGCTGAACTGGTGAGCTCAGAGGATCAGAAGCCCTTCCATGTAGTTCATATCACTGTTGAAAAGTCAGCTCAGTACTGAGAACTACATTTTTCTGGTTTAGCCAACATAAGTTGTATTCCTTGTGGTTGAAAGGGAAAAGCTAAAGTTTAGACACTCAATCAAGTTTCACAGCCACCTAACCTAAGTGTGGTTGACCAATTTATAGTTTTACAACTGGATTGAGAAGGCAAAGGATAAATTGGGGGTGGTTGAACAGAATTGAAAGAGAAATTGAGAGTACTACAGCTCTAGGAGGAAGGTACAAATTTAGGAGACCATTGACAGTTGCATTAGCAAGACAGCATTGACCTGAATGTTCTAGGAACAAGTATGGCAAGTTAAGCAGATACTTTTCACTGTTTTGCTTTGAGACATCATACTCTCCCCAGGGAACTCATTGTTTTGCTGGAAGAAACTCATAGTTTCTTCATACCAGCAATACTTTATCTATCCATAGTTCTGTGGAAGATTATCAAGATCTCTAGAAGTACACAAAATAAGACCTTGTTTCCTCCTTTCATGTTACCAATCACCTTCTCCATAAACTGTTGAGAAGGGGACACAGATATAATTCCTTTTAGTATGTCCTTGGCTTTTTGCCCCTGAGCAAACTCAGAGCAAGACAGTTTCCACTCTCTACTCACAGCAGTCTCACATCTGATGGTGTCTCTCAAATTCTTCTTTGTCTCTTTCCCTCTGTGGAAGTCTTTACGGGTCCAAGGTTTTGTGGCCTCCAAATAGAAAGGAAAGGGGAAGACCACAGAGGTACTGGTAAGATAACTAAAATATAAAATATTTCATGAGGTACAAAATAAATTCATATGTGAAGTCATAGAATCCTAACATTTAGGACAGAAAAAAAGAAGCAGAAAGATCATATAGTTCAGGAGTTTTTTTTAACCTGGGGTCTGTGAAATTGTAGTTCTTAATAAATATATATTTTGATAACTATTTCAATAGAATTGGTTTTCTTTGTAACCCCATGTGTTTTATTTTATGCATTTAAAAGCTATCCTGAGAATGGGTGCTTGGTTTCAACAGATTGCCAAAGGAATCCAAGACACTCAAAAAGCTAAGAATCCCTAATCTAATTCAGATCTCTCCCTCCTCCTTATCCCCACCTATTTTACAAATGAGGAAACCAAGGTCTGTTGAGCAACAGCTCTGTCTGGAGATGAAGGAAGGATTTATGAAGTAAATGGTATTTGTGCTGGACTTCAAAGTATGACTTAGGGATTCAGCAAGCAAAGAGGGAAGGACATTCTAAGTAAAGAGTACAATTAAAAGCAGAGTAGGAGAAAAACCCAGGATGTCTTCGGGGGACTAAAGAATTGGTTAGACTTTGGCTAGACAACAAATCTGTGAGACAAATGATGTCGGATAAGATTGGGGAAAGGAAGGTGGCACTAAATAGTGGAGGGACTTAAACATCAGGGAATGATTTTTGAATCAAGCAATTCAATCAATCAATAATTATTTATTAAAGCACCTACTATGCACCAGGCATTGTGCTAAGTTCTGGGGATACGAAAAGAGGCAAAAGACAGTCCCTGCTCTCAAGGAACTCATAATCTAATTGGGGGATACACAGCAAATACATATATACAAAACAAATGGAAATGATTAACAGAAGGAAGGCACTAGAATTTAAAAAAGTTTGAAGAAGGTGTCCTGTATTTTTAGTTGGGATTTAAAGAAAGCCAGGGAGGTCAGTAGTCAGGGGGTTGTAGGGAGTCAATTTAGGTGCTTCCCTCTAAGAATTCTCTAGGAACCTCATCCTTCTGGGCAGATATAGTTCCTTCCTGCCTGGGAGTCAGCTAAGTCATAGTGCTGATGCCAATGGTCATTCTCTCTTCTTCCATTAATGATAGAAACTTGCTTTCTCACAAGGCTGCTATGATGAGATGCCCAAAAAAGTGTCCCCAGAGAGACAGAATGCCAAGTAGATAGAGAGCTGGCCTTCAAGTTAGGAAGATGTTGGTTTAAGTCTTTCCTCCAACACAGTGGTTCTCAACCTTCCTAATGCTGAGACCCTTTAATACTCGTATGTGGGCGTATCTGCATGTGGGCAGACCCGCCTGGAGACAGATACAGGAGAAGTGTCTCTGTTCCTAAGACCATGGGAAATATGTGTTTTCCCATGGTCTTAGGCAATCCCTGTGAAAGGGTCATTTGACCCCCCCAAAGGGGTCGCAACCCAAAGGTTGAGAACCACCACATATACCAGCTGTGTGGAGAGGTCCTAGACACAGCCTTCTAGAAAGAGAAGTACTTCCTAGATGGTGCCTACTGGATAGGAGAGGAGCAACCAGATGCCTGAGGATCTGGAGAGCCACAATTTTGGAGGAATAAACCTAGATGGCCCATATCCTCTTAGTAATGGGAGTTATTCAGATGGTTCAGATGCAGTGAGAAAGAGGTTACCTATCATATCTTGGGAAGACAAAAACAATAGAGTAACACTAGGGTTTCTATAGAAAGGTAAGCCTCAGGGGAAGGAAGAAAAGATTATATTGCTTATAAGTTCCTGTGAGATCTTTGCTATGTTTACTTTCCAGGGGATGAAATAAAGGTTGTCTTGTATCAGATATATACTGTTAGCTTGAGTATTTGCACAGGAACTGTACTAAAACTGCTTCTGAGGAGACCTGGACATGAAGCAAATCCTGGGGAGGAGCCAAACGAACCAAATTCTGGAATTTCTCTGTGAGTGCATGAACTACAAAGAGTAACTTGTTGAAGGCCACGTAAACTTCGAGTTCGAGGTTCTAAGATACAAGTTGCAATATTATAATTTTTTTTTTAACTCAGCCTGAATCTTTTTTATTTTAAGAGTCAGAAACTTGGGGCAGGAGGATATATAGTAAATGTGAGCGCTAGGACTTCAGTGTCACTTGGTATCAAGAGCCCATATAGGTGTCCTTCTAAGTACTTGTTTATAACTTACCAGAATGAAGGCATTAATTTGACACTTTAATGGGTAGTTTTCTGTGTTCCTTGCTCTCTTTGATTCTTTGTATCATCTTTGTACAAGGAAGAGACTCCAGCTCTCAGCTTTTCTTAAACAACAGAAGACAGAGCTTCTGGGTGTGAGTGTGTGTGTGTGTGTGTGTGTGTGTGTGTATGTGTAAACAGAAAGCTACTAAGGTCCACATAAAACCCTGAGATGGTCTATTTCTAATCAAGAGACATTAAGTTTCTTCCACTTAAAGTCTCTGAGGCTCAGAGATGGTATAAGAAAAATTAATTTGTGTCTAATAATAAAGCTTAGCCATTAAATACTATACCATTTTCCAGCCCAGTTTCCTATCACAGACCTGCTGGCACAAAAAGCTTTCATCAAGAGACCCATGCAAATACTTTTCTTCAGAACATTTTAAAACCACAAATAAAACAACCAATTCAAAGACAGAGAAACAGTAGCTTCTCCAGAGCCAGGCTAAGGAGTATGGACTTTCTATCATAGGCAAGGGGGAGCCACTGATGTGCCTTGAGCAAATTTATGTGATCAGCTCTCTGCATTGGAAAGATTGATCTGACATCAAGGAACATGATGGTTAGGAGGAGAAGAGAATGGAAACTGAGAGACCAGTTAGACAGTTATTATAGTAGGTAGAGAAAACATGATAAATGGGAAGGTTCTAGATTTGGAGTCAGAGGGATCAGGTGCTAATTCTAGCTCTGCTGTGTGTAGTTGGATATATGGTTATAATAGTAACTGGGATTTATATAAGACTTTAACATTTGCAAAATGCTTTGAATGTGTTATATCATTTGTGACTCAACAATAACCCTGTGTAGGATATGGCAGATATTATTATCCCCAATGTATCGAGGAGGAACCAGAGAAGTTAAATTAATCTATTTGCCCACAGTCACACAGCTAGTGTCAGAAGCATGATTCAAACCCATTTTCTTGACTCCCAAGTCCAGCACCACATTTCCTTTCTATAAAGTATAAAGATAGTTATAAAATGAGGAGGTTTAACTAAATGATCTCTAAGGTTCCTTCCAGTTTTTGATCCTGTGACTAAGAAAGACACAGAGAAAGCGAAGAGAAAAAGACTAGCTACATGGCATGGTGGAAAGAGCAATGATATAGTCACAGGACTTGGGTTTTAATCCTGGTCCAGTTACTTGCTGCCCATATGATCTTGGATAAATCATTTCCTCTTTGGAGGAAAGAAATTACAGTACAGTAGAAAGAACATTGGCTCTTAAGCGAGAGGATTTGGATTCAAATCCCAACACTGATATCTAAGTATGTGACTTTAGTCTTGACCTTCACCTAGGTCTCAGTTTCCCCATCTCCAAAATAAGGGAGTTGGACTAAATGGCCTCTGAAGTCCCTTCTATGTCTATGAACCTCCAAACCTCTCTGGACCTCAGTTTCCTCATCTATAGAATGATGATCTCTAAAGTCTTTTCTAGTTCTTTTTATAATATAAATTTTGATATCAATTTTACATCACCTAGACTTCTACTGCATCCCTACTCTTTCCTCTCCTCCCAGAAAGTTGTGTCTTTACAACAAAGAATTTCTTTTTCTTTTCTCTTTTTGCTTTTTTGGAGGTGGGGAAGGCAAGGCAATTGGAGGTAAGTGACTTGCCCAAAGTCACATGGCTAGTAAGTGTTAAGTGTCTGAGGTCATATTTGAACTCAGGTCCTCCTGACTCCAGGGCTGGTGCTGTATTCACTGAGCCACCTAGCTGCCCCATCAAAGAATTTCTTAACAGAGAAAAAGAGGAAATGAAAGATTTCAGCAAAACCAACACACACACACAAACACACACACACACACACACACACAAATAAAACTTAAATTATTTACAATGTTCTGCACCTAGGAACTCCCTTAGACAATTCTGGAAGAAAAAAAAAGGTGAACTGTCTTATCTTTTCTCTGGGGCCAAGCCTATCCTTTGTAATTTCACAACATTCATTTTCTACTTCATTGTGCTAGGTGCTTTTTTCCATTAGTACTGTTGTAGTAAGGACATTCTGTATATTGGTTCTTTTGATGTATTTTTGTATTCTGAATTTAAAGTCCTACCTCCCCCCCCAGAAAAAAAAGAAAAAAGCATTTCTGTATGCACAGCAGAAGGCTAAAGGAAGGCTGGCTATGAAACCATAAATCTCTAATTCTTCTTGATATTTTTTTAAACTGTACAACAAAATCCATGTTATTTTCAAGTCCGTCCTCCTTATCTCTTTTTCATCCCAAATTTCCTTCTGTTCTCTTTTTGCATTTTTAAAAATATTTCTGTGGCCTGATTTTTCTCAGCACTATTGCTACCCACGCCTACCCCCTCACTATGCATACACACACAGACAGACCCCAAAGTACAGGACACCTAGCCATGCACAGGTGGGAGCAATTGCTGCTGTATACAGTGCAGCCATCCTTAAACTAGTAGGAAATCCATCAAAAGATGAAGCACATTAAGGGTAAAGTCCATTACTCCTCATCACTTGCAAACTTGCCACTGTTGGTGATGAAGAATTGAACTCTTCATTAAAGCAACAACTGTCGGTTGCAAGCTTACTTAGCTTTCCAGCCAACCAATTTTTGAATTTGAATAATTCTTAACTATATTTTAGTTTTGCTGTGGCTTCACAGAAGGTACTGATTTCTGAAGCTGAGGGTTTTGATTTTTGACTTTTTAAAAATATGTTTAGATTTTACTTGTCAGAAGTTATAGTAGTGAACATTTGATTTCATACAGATTTTTATTTCTACTCTGGTAGATAAGTGGGGCAGCTAGGTGGTGCAATAGATAGAGTCCTGGGTCTGGAGTCAGGAAGACCTGAGTTCAAATCCAGCCTCAGGCACTTACAAGTTGTGTGATCCTAAGCAAGTCACTTAACTCTCTGTTTGCCTCAGTTTCCTCATCTGTAAAATGAACTGGAGAAGGAAATGACAAACCACTTCAGTATCTTTGCCAATAAAATCCCAAATAAGGGCATGAAGAGTCAATATGACTCTTGGAATGAGGGAACAATTACAACAAAAGTTAAATAAAGGCAGATCCAAAACAAACAAACAAAGCTAATAAGTGTGGTCAAGCAAACAAATCCACAGGGTGACCATATTCAGAAATGAACATCTCTTTCTGCACCTTGGATCCACCACCTAATGCTTCATTGTTAGTCCTCTTGGAAATATGGTTCATCATTGCATTGATTAAGTTCTTAATTAAGTCTTCCCAAGTTTTTTTTTTTTTACAATGTCATTGTCCTTGTATAAATTTTCTCCTGATCTTGCTCCCTTTTACCCAGGATTCTCTTAAGTCATCTTTTTCCTCATTCCTCATTGTGCAACAATATTCCATTACATTCACACGCATTCACAGATTGTGTAGTCGTTCTCCAGTCGATGGGCACTCCCTTGGATTCTAATCATCTCCTTTACCTTTAAATCCCCCTTCAGGATCGAGAAGTTGGGGTTATGTTCAGATATTATGTCTCCTGGCCCCAGTCTTATCCTTGCTTTTAATCAGCCCACCAATCCCTACTCATTTCCCCAGAGAGCAGTGGTTGTCAACCTTCCTAATGCCACGACCCTTTAATACTGGTATGTGGGCATATCTGCATGTGGGCGGACCCGCCTAGAGACGAATAGAGGAGCGATGTCTCAGTCCTAAGACCATCGGAAATAGGTGTTTTCCGATGGCCTTAGGAGACCCCTGTGAAAGGGTCATTCGACCCCCAAAAGGGTTGCGACCCACAGGTTGAGAACCACTGCTGTAAAGCTTAATGATGTACATCTATACAAAACTATTTGTGTGTGTATTCAACCCTCCCTTGTCCATTTCAGATAAGAGTGAGCTCCATCTAATGCCCACTCCTCTCACCCCTTCTTCCATGTTTTTATATTGTCCTCATCTATCACAACTATGAGAAACAGGAAATTTCATCTTCACTCTTCTAGGTAAATGGTGTATTATTTTTACCCTTCTCTCCCCCCCCCCTTAAAACTCTCAAAATAAAGTCAACTCACCACTCAATCCCCCATTCTCTCTTTTTCTTATTGCCTTGATACCCTTTGAAAATATTAAGGTTTTGAATGAACCCTTGTTTGTTCTCTTTGTATTAAAACATTAGCACTATCATACAGCTCCTTCAAGCTGTTCAGCCTAATTTACCTTTCTAAGTTTCCTTTGATTATTGTGTTTATGCATTTCAAAATTCCTACTCAGCTCTGGTGTTTTTATCAGAAATGCTTGAAATTTTTTTATTCCATTAAAGATTCATTTTCTTCCTATAAAATTATATTCAGCTTTGCAGAGTTAAGTTATTCTTGTTTATAAACAAGAATTTGTTGTTGTTGTTGTTGTTGTTTTGTTGCCATTTGGTGTATTGTATTCCAAGATTCCACTCATTTAGAGTAGAAGCTGTCAGCTCTTGTGTTATCCTGACTGTGGTTCCTTGTTACTTGAAATATTTCTTGAATTCTGGATGCTTCAAGTATTTTTTCCTTGATGTGAGAGCTGTGGATGTTGGCTATGACACAGATGACTTTTCCTTTTGTGGTTTCTTTCTGGAGGTGATTGGCAGATTTTTTCTAGCCTAGCTTTGCCTTCTGATTCTAAAAGAACTAGGCAATTTTCATTTTTCTTTCTTTTTTTTTTTAAATATAGCATGTAGGTTTGTTTTTTTTAAAACTATGATTTTCAGAGGGTTCAGTGTTTATTAAAATATCTCTTCACCTTTTTTGTCAGACTTTTGTCAGATAGCTTATATTTTCTTTAATTTTTTTCAATCTTTTGTTTTTGGTCTAATCTAACTGTCTCATCAAGTCATTGATCTCTTCTTTGTCTTTTCTAGTTTTCAGAAAGTCCATTTCTTGGCTAAGGTTACCTCTTGCTTTTCTAAGCTATTTTTCTTCTTCCAATTATTTCCTTGGAAAATTTTTATTTCATTGTTTTGTGTCTTGCTTCATTTCTTCTAAATGTGTGAGATGACAGAGTTCAGAGTCTGAATCTGAGGTCAGAAAAGGTCTTTATTCTTTCTCATGAGAAAGGGCTCTAACCCTGTCACTCACATGGCAGCAAGGAGAGAGCAACAGGTAGAAGCCAGTCCATGGTTATATAATCTTCTAATGCAGAAACCCAACCTCCTCCAACTTGCCTTCATTCTCATTGGTAGAGGGGCTGACCCACAACTTAAGTGCCAGAATCTATCTCTGAGACAAAGGACCCGGAAACATGTGGGTGTCCAATGAAAGCAGTCTTAACCTTATTTGGCATATCTTCTGCTAAGTTGGCTCTGGAGAAGGGTCTCCATTGCTCTAAGCCCCAGATTGCTGGAAGGTCAGGTGACCTCTAAATGTAGGCCTAGTGAATACTGAAGCCATTCTAGATGTGATTTTTCAGAATGGGGAAACTTCACTGCAAATTATCCCTCACATGAATATCCATGTAAGTCCTCAGATATTTATTGACTGACCCTGGGCAAGTTAGAATGTTTCTTTATCTCAGTTTTCTCATCTATAAAATGGGAATAATAACAGCACCTACTTCCCAGGGTTGTTATAAGGATAAAATGAGATAACACATGTAAAGTGCTTTGTAAATCTTAAAACATTATATTATAAAGAGGGGCAGCTAGATGGAGCAGTGGAGACAGTGACAGGCCTGGACTCAGGAAAAACTTGAGTTCAAATCTAATCTCAGATATTTGCTAGCTGTATGACCCATGGGCAAGTCATTTAGTTCCTATTTCCCTCAGTTTTGTCGTCTGTAAAATGGACATAATGATAACACTTACTTTCCAGGGTTATTGTGAGGATCAAATGAGATAATAACTGTAATGCTTAACACAGTGCTAGGCACATAGTAAGTGCTATATAATGGTTAGCTGTTTTTATCATTATTGTTCCCAGGCCAGGACGCGGGGCTGACATACTCCCTTCTCCCCACTGCTATTTTTAAACCCTCCAGGTGTTCTCATCTTTGATCAATCTCTGTTCCGAGGTTTAATTCATCTGCCTCTTTGACCATGTCCAGATCCTTATTGTTCTCATCTGTCAGCCTTTAGGTCAAGTATTTCTCCTTTCTTAAGGAGCTGAGTACCTAGTTTATCATCTTCTCCACCCATAACTTCATATTTGGAGATTTAAGCTAATGTCTCCTCTTCTCCCTCTTTCAGTTAATGCCTCTTCTAACACCCTCTCAGAAGTCCACATTGTCAGTCTCCCTGTTTATCAGCTAGCATCCTAATTTATAAATCTGTTTAAATCCCATGGCCTATATATCTATACTCTCCCTCAGTCACTTATACTTTATATCTCACCATCATCTAGCAGACTGAATCACCTCAGTTACCTTGAACTCTTGAAATTCTCCTTTCTGATCACAGTCTTCTGTCCTTCCGACTTCCCTGTGTCTTACTCCTCCTAAACCTAGTCTTCATTCTCACTGTGACCTCCAGACCTCCTCCCCCTTATACCCCTTATAGTACAGAGTCACTGATACCCTTTGGGCTTGTCATTACACTACTCTCTCTGCTGGGTGCCTCTGTTCATGGGCTTCTCTGATAAGTTATTGCTACACTCTGATGCTATCAGTTGGTCTGTAGCTACAATTCAGCTTCTTCTTCATAGAGTGAGGGGTCTGCCAACTCATTAGCTGGAAAGATTTATGAGTTATCTTTAGCTCTTTTGTGATATAAACCCCAACCAGTAATACCTAGCTAGCTTGGCTGGCTGGCTACCTAGAGGAGCTTTTTAGGCATTGTTAAGTTAATCTTTTGAATTCAGAGGATCAAAGATTTAGAGTTGGAAGGAAGAGGTAACCTAGTCCAACCTCCTCATTTTGTAGATGAAAAAGCTAAAAGTCCAAAGAGGTAAATTGTCCAAGACTATAATAAGGCAAAAAGAGGTCCTTTTAACTAAAAATCCAGCATGTTTTCCATTATGCCATATTTGCCTCTTCATTTTCCCCACTCGTTGTTTCTCTGGTTTCCACAGTTTAAACTCCTATCTGAGTTATGGTCCCATATTTCTTTTAATTGTCATCATATACCTGGACCTGGGTCACTAACTTGGGTCTCCTTCAAATTATCCAGGGACTTTTACTTAACAAAACTGAAAAGGTACTGAGTAGATTTGTAGTAAGAAGATTCCTTTCAACATCTATAATTGCCCTGGGTGCCATACAAGTCAACTTCAGAGTAAGACTGAATAAGATCAGGAGAGAAAGAGGCATGGTAAGAGTGGTCTGAAATCAAGGTAAATAAAATTGGGCTGGGTTCAAGTCTAACACATATTGCCTACTATGAAACAGGGTTAAACTCTCAATATGCCCAGAAAACTGTTTAACACTACAAGTTGCAGAAAACTTGCTAACTTCAGAGAGGAAATTTCTTTTACCAAGAACTCCCTTAATAAAAGGATTTGTTCTGTGATGGTTGGATTCAGTCAAAGGGCTGCACTTGAGGACCTAGAGGGCCACATGTGACCTTGAGGTCACAGATTCCCCACCCCTACCCTATACTGATGAAATCAGTGAAAATTCAGCTTTAAAAATAAAAGGCCAGATGGGACTGGTGGAGTTGATGACTATCCTATATCCACTATCAGCCCAAATTACTGCACTTGCTTTGCTCTATCCCTAGTAAAAAGTTTTCTGATGCTGTACCAGGTTTGCAGGTACAGTTTGCCAATGTCTATTGTAAAGTCACCAATCATATAATATCACTGCTTCCAGCCCTTGATGAGTCAAGCTCTATGAAAGGCCTCTTAGGGCCTCCACCATTGACATATATATTAGGTAGAAAAGGTACAGTGTCTGTATTCAGCTCTCCCCATCATCTAGGCAAAAGTCCCCTTTGGTCCAAGACAGTTTTACCTGAGTTCCCTAATCCTCTGGAGGGTACCAACAGGCAATTTCTTTTACATCCAAATTGCTCTTCAGATCCTCTCCATTTAAACTACGTCTAGCTCTAACAGTCTATCTGCAACTCAGGGAGAGGCCCTTTTTCTTGGAGTCTGATTGGCTAACTCCCCATTTCTCTTATGCTTTGTTTACCAGGTTCTCCAAAGAAATTTCCTACAAACAATAGGTAGTTGTGATGCATTGTTTAATGGGTCTCCAACTATTCTCTGATGCCCTTTTGTAGATTAGTAGATTGCCCAGTGTTTCAACTATGTGACATGGGACAGTTTTCCATAATTCTTTCTTATGATTTCTTGATTGCCTAATCCAATCGACTTTTCTCATTCCTCATGCATTTGAGCTCAATCATCTTATCCTCCTGGATGTTCTCTCATTTCTATTTTTTAAAAATAATTTTTAGTTTGTATTATTATTATTAAATTTTCACATTTTATTTATTATATTACAAAGTTATTATTTAAATAATTTCAATTATCAAGTATAGAAAGGAAAGGAGAAGGGGATAGAAGAGAAGAGGGAGAGGAGGGAAGAAGAGAAAGGAAAGGAGAAAGGGAGAAAAAAGAGAAGGAAAAAAGAAAAGAAGAGAAGAAGGGGGAGGGAGAGAGAAGAAGGAAAGGAAGGAAAGGAAGAGAGGAAAGGAGAAGAGAGAAGAGAAGAGGATCTTTGTGTCATGTAAGCACAGTCATTTAAAACAAATTCTCACGTAGGTCATATCCAAAAATATATTTCTTATCCTGCATATTAGTCTATCTGTTATGTGGTGGGAAGCTTTCTTCTTCATTAATTATCTGGAATCATAATTGATCATTTCATTGATCAGAATTCTTAAGTCTTTCAGAATTGCTTGTTTTTATACTACTGGTGTTATTGGATAAATTGCTTCTCTGGTTCTGCTCACTTCACTTTGCATAAATTCATACAAATCTTCCCAGGTTTCTTGGGGGGGGGGTAGGGGAAGCTGTCTCTTTCTTTTTTTGCAACACAATAGTATTCCATTACATTTGTGTACAATGATTTTTTTGGTCGTTTCCTTAGTTTCTAGTTCTTTGCCACTACCAAGAAAAAAAAAAGAATTGATATCAATATTTTGGTACATGCAGGAACTTTGCCTCCTCATTAGATATTTTTGGGGCTATAGGCCTAGTCATTGCTGGATCAAAGCACAGTTTAGTAATTTTGGGGGGCATAATTGCAAATTGCTTTCCAGAATGACTGGAACAATTCACAGTTCCACCAAGTATATCAATGCATCTATTTTCTCACATCTCTTGCAACGTTTGTCATTTTCTTTTTTCATCAACTTTGACAATCTGATGAGTGTGAAATAGAACCTCAGAGATACTTTAATATTCATTTCTGTAATTATAACTGATTTGGAGCATTTTTTCATATGGCTATAGATAATTTGGTTGTCTTTCCTTGAGAACTGCCTGCTTGTGTCCTTAGACCACTTATCAATTGTTGAATACCCCTATTCATATAAATTTGAATTAATTCCTTACACATCTTGAAAATGAAACCTTTATCAGAGAAACTTACTGCAAAATTAATTGTTAAGTGTTTCCCTTCAAATCTTACCATACTGAATTTGTACAGAATCTTTTTAAATTTTAAGTAGTCAAAATTTTCCATTATATCTTACGTCATCCTCTTTGTCCCTTCTTTGGTCATGAACTCATGAACCTTTATCAATAGATCCAAAAGGTTCTTGTTCTATTTTTTTTTT
>JAQQSV010007104.1:0-14104 GCA_028646515.1 Pseudochirops corinnae
GAACTAGGTAAATGATATGTTTGATTAAAGTGAGATTGTTAACCCATTTTGAGTTGCTTTCCTTTAGAAAAGCAGATCTAAGAACCTGTGCTAGTAGCCGCCCTAGGTATGCTAGGGTGCTTGCTGTTACAGATACCCAGACTCTCAACCTAGGTATCATCCACAATTCTTCACTCTGTTCCACTCTGCCATATTCAATTTGTTCCAAGGCCTATAAATTTTACCTTCTTAATGTTTCTTTCGTAAGCTTACCCATCTCTCCCCTCACACTGTCGTCATCCTTTTGGCAGCCCTCATTTCCTCATGCCTGGACTATTACAATAGCCTCCTAATTGGTGTACCTGGCACAAATATATCCACACATCAGTCCATTCTCCATTTAACTATCAAATGTCTTATTTCCTATTGAATTAAATAATTCCAGCTTGATATTAAAATTTTCAATGCAAAAAGGGATTGAAAATCATTAGAAAGAAGAAGATGAAATATATGCCAATAGAAGTTCTGTTTTGCTCCATGTCACAGAGTTTGGCAGTAATTAAGGTGAAACTAGAAGTCAGGTCTTTTTACTCCTACTATATCTATTATATTTTCCAGTAAGGTTCCAGGGCTTCTGCACAAAGTGTCACAAACAAAAATCAACACAGAGAGAAGACACAGAGTGCCAGGATACCACAAGTTTTCTCCTTCTCCACCACAACAGCTACCTTCTCAGTTTTTCTCAGTTCTGCTCTCTCCCAGCCTGGGCTTCTCCTTATTTATGGTCATGAGCTCCTCCCAGCAGGGGTTCACAAGTTCTGAGGTTCACAAGTTCTGTTTCTTAACAAAGACTTGATATAATTATGGGCAAGGCTTAAAAGAGACTTGAACTGAAACAAGGTACTAAATAATTAAAAAGCTGAAACAAGGCTTTAAGTACTTCTTTGCTTGCCATTACAGTGAGGTTACTGAAGGCAAAGCTGGCTATACTTTTTCTGGGGTGACAACAGTGAAGGGGAATGACTTGAAGCTGGTTCTGGTTTTACAATAAAAATAAATCTTGTCAGCCAGTTTGTATGTCTACCAAAAGGAGTGAATGACACACTCATCACAATGCAATTACCACTTGCAGGAAAACACCCCACCATCATCATCAGTGCCTGTGCTCCCACCATAACTAATCCTGATGAGATCCAAGACCAGGAGACCCTCATCATCAATTTGCCAAAAGAGGACAAGTTTATGATCCTGGGTGACTTTAATGCTAGAGTAGGCTCAGACTACTAGACATGGCAGGGAATTCTTGGGAGGAATGGAATTGGAAAGAACAACAGCAATGGTCATACTCATGAAGACTAGTGCATCTCATGATTTTCTTATCACTAACACTGTCTTCCATTTACTTAATGGAATAAAACTTTGTGGATGTACCCTTACAGCAAACATCAGCATTTAATAGACTATGTGATTGTAATAAGAAGAGACAGACAAAACGTAGGTGATAAAGACAATATGTGGTACAGAGTACTAGACTGATCATAGACTTATCCTCTCCAAGCTAAATATTGTGAGAGATGACTTGCAGTGGTTTCCCCATTCTGAACATTCTATTAGATTCTCATTTCTTCTTTATACTTTATAACTAAGTTCAGTATCATTTCCATATATATGTGAGATCATCATGTATTTCAAAGAAATGTAAGAGCTACTGGTTATTAATACAATTGCTTGAATTAGTTATTGGGACCAAATTAGAGGCATTTTTAGTTTGAGGAATGGAATGGTAGTGTGAGAGGTAGCAAAGGGGTAAGTGTCGAGAGGACTGCAAGAATTGCTGAAACAAGACTACTGATAAAAAGTACCAGACAGTAGCCTTGGGAAGAGTTGAGACAGTAGCCTTGGGAAGAAGTAGAGTTCCCAGAGAACTCCTAGATAATACTAAAAATTAAATAATGTAGAATAAAAAGGGGCTGGCAGAAGCAGGTGGATTTGACCAATTAGAAAGCAGACAGAGACCTTGGGACACTCAGGCCCAGATAAGGACACATCTAGGTTGGACAGGTGGGGGTTCAGTATTCTGGGGTTGTTACTGCACTTGCTTAGTGAACCTCGTGTATTATGTATGTTAGCTAACAAAATTGGAGCCTTGTTAGTAATAATTATGGTAATGAATTGAATTTGTTTTGTGCCAATTAGTTAGTATTAGTAAGGAGATTGCGAACTTGCCTTACCAACAAATGGTAAGATGGGACAGGGACTGGAGGTAGAGTTAGTATTAGGTAGAAGCCCGTGAGCTTCTGCAATTTGTACTCTCTGGCAGACACTGTGTGAGTGACAGGGACTGTGCCCTTTCTCATGAGAAAGAATAAAGACCTTTTCTGACATCAGACTCAGACTCCGAACTTTTTCATCCCATACAATATGCACATTCAACAAAAGTGGAGGCCCCAAGGCAAAATGACTACCAGAATTAATATCATTAGATTACAGTGCTGCTTTGGGCAGGGACAGTTTGTTGCTAAATTGGAGGGAAAATAGAGCCAACACACAGTTGGTAGCAGTGAAGCAGAAAAGGAGTGGGCAACTTTGAGAGACCTGGTATACAGCACTGCATTTGCTCATCTGGGTCAGAACACTCACAAACAGTAAGACTGCTTTGGCAAAAATGACAGGAAAATTCAGAAACTGCTAAACAAAAAATGAGAACTCTGCGGGGTTTACCAGAAAAATAGTTCATCTATCTTTAAAAAAGGCAGCATTTGATTCTATCAAAAGTAAAGTACAATAAAAGCTTAGAGAGATGCAGGATTCTTGACTCAATAAGAAGGCAGATGAAGTTCACTTTTATGCTGATAGTGATAATCCAAAGAGGTTTTATGATGCCCTGATGGCTACTTATGGACCAAAGACATATGATGCATCTCAATTACTCACTGCTTGTGGAGCCACATTGTTTAGTGATAAGGACATGATCATAGAGAGATGGACTGAACATTTTCATACTGTTCTATTGAGAACAGACCATCATCAATTAATAATGAAGCTTGACCATTTACCTTAGGTTGAAAGCAATCCTTCCTAGCTGAAGTTCCAAATAAAGAAGAGATTTTGAATGTCTTTAGGCTGATTTTGTGTGGCAAAACACCTGGAACTGATTCTATTCCAGCTGGGATTTACAAAGTGGTGGGTCTATTGCTCATACAAAAGCTCACTGAAATTTTCTAGGTCATATAGCAAAACAAGGTCATATCCTGGGAATTTAAGATGCCTCCATTGTCCATCTCTATAAAGGTGAAGGAAATAGATTGTCCTGTGACAATCATGGTGGGGGGGGGGGGGGAGATGTATCTCTCTCTTAGTAATTGTTGGCAAGATTTTTGACAGAGTTGTCCTTAATAGGCTGATCCTTCACCTGGAAGATGATCATCTACCTGAGAACAAGTGTGGCTTCAAAAAGGGCCAAGGAACAGTTAATATAGTGTTTGCTGCCAACAACTCCAGGAGAAATGTCAAGAGTAGTACAGAAGGGGATGGTTAGGTGGCACAGTGAATAGAGCACCAGCCCTGGAGTCAGGAGGATCTGGATTCAAATCCGGACTCAAACACTTAACATTTACTAGCCATGTGACCTTGGGCAAGTCACTTAACTCCAATTGCCTTTCCCTCCCTCCTCCAAAAAGCAAAATAAAAAAGCAAAAAAAAATAGTACAGATGTCTATACACAATGTTTGTAGATCTGACCAAGGCCTTTGCAAAGGTGTATGGAAAGTTATGTCAACATTTGATTGCCCAGAGAAGTTCATCAGTATTGTATGTCAATTTCATGATGGCACATTTATCCAGGTTCTGAATAATGGACAATGCTTTTGCCCTTTCCAACTCACCGATGGAATGAAACAAGACTGTGTACTTGCTCTCATGCTTTACCTTGTTGCTTTCAGCCATGTTGCCTAATGCCTTCAATGAGAACAAACACAGTATTGTTGAGGTTTAATCTCTGCCCACTCATGGCTGAAAACTGTTGCAGTTTAATGATGTGTTATGATGGAACCGTCTCAAAGAATTCAGAGTCAGACAACCTCTAATTCAAGTATAAGCATTCATTAAGATTGATGCCTCTTATGAAACAGGTTAAATTCCAAGAGGAACCAGCAACTTCAGAGAAAGCAAGATGGATTTTTGTAGGGTAAAGATGCTGATTACTCAATCAAAATTTACATAGAATATAGAAATATGATTAATAGTAAAAGGGTAGGAGGAGTTTGTTAAGGGATTAGGTAATGGAGGAAGGATCCCATCCACAGTGGAACTGTGTGTGTGATTACTCACAATGCACACAGAAAAAACCATTTGGGGGAATATATATGTATGATAATCCTATTATAATAAGCCTCTCTACATCATAAGTTTTCTCTAGATTAGTTCTTTATTCTTACTGTGCAGGTACCTACTTAGGGAAAATACCTTCCATTGTTTTGGGGTCCACCTCTTTCTTGGGTGTCCTGGTGGTACTATTTTCTCATTGACTGACTATTGTAGTCCTGTCTGAGACTAGATGGATGTGGTTGTGGTTGAATGCATGGAAACACCTGTTTCTGTGGGAATGGGTCTGGGGATAGGGACTAGGTAGAGGCCATGGCTGGGATCCCATCAATGGACATGTTTGCTGCTTCTGTGAGAACTACGATTTGATGGACACAGCTGTTGTTCTAATGAACAATGAGGTGTACATGAAGAAGTTAGGACATTTTCAGGGAGGTTGGGTAGGTACAGTGGGCTTGCTGTTCATTGGGGCCTATAATGAAGTTAGGATATTGAGGTTGGGGAAGCTTTAAAGCCAAGATCAAAGTGGAGGGAGTGTTGGTGCATGAGTTTTTGTTTGCAGATGGTTATGCAGCCTCTGAAGGTGAGATGCAAGAAAATATGGATTGATTCTCTGCTGCTTGTGCTAATTTTGGCCTTACAATTACAAAGAAACCACAGGTACTCCATCAGCCAGCACCACACCATCCATACATGGAACCATAGATTATAGAAAATGGAGACATTTTGAATGAATGTTGTGGATAAGTTTACTTATCTTGGCAGTATACTTTCTAAGGATGTACACATTAATGATGAGGTATACACTGTAATGGTAATTACCCCTTTTTTGTATTGGCAAGTAAGCAGGTACTTAGCACCTTGTTTCAAGTTAAGCAAAGGTAGCAGGTACTTAGCAGTTAGTAATTGATCAAGCCACTCTTGGGGAAACAAAGTATGAACTCTTGTCTCCTATTACTGGTGTAACAGGAAGGGGTTGGCTGAAATAGGAAGCTAATTCTGTGTGTGTATAAGAAAAGCCCCAGAGAAGCACAGTCGGAATTTCTTGAGACCAGAATCTGATGGGGGCTGAAGTTGCTGCTGCCAGGAAGGCTGAAGAGGAAAGCCCTCCTTGGCTGGAGAAAAGTATTTTGATTTTGAAAAGCTGGGAGGAGTGATTTTGATTCTGGGAGCCAGCTGAGATTTCTTCTGGGTCCTAGGGCCAGCCAAACTGCTGGAGGATTAAGGAGGCATGGCTATATTGCCTGCATTCTGTCTGTCTGTTTTGACATTGTTTTGCCAAATTCGTCTGCTGGTAAAGGACAGTGCTGTTGTTGCAGAGGTCCTGCAACCTTACTGTTGGCTCAGAACCCCTGAAGAAGGATTTTCTTGTACATTGACAGAAATCCTAGCAGAGTGTCTTGCTGATGTTTTCAGGGGTCTCTAGACTGTTCGGCAGGCAGAGAGTGAATTGATGAGGACATTGGCAATGAATATTGTGGCTTTGTTAAGCTTTGTCCCCCCAGGAACAGAGATTGCTGAGAACTTGCCTTGGGTCAAGATGAAGAAAAGACCTCTCCTTGGGTATTGAATTCTGTGATGAAATTGTAGTTTACTAGTTACCTAGGGGTGGGGAGTTGTGTATTTTCTAATGATTGTACTTAGTGATTAGCAATACTTAGTAATTGATTGCTAAATAAGTGACTTGAGTTAACCTAGTTTCCCCATGAGTGGAAGACTGACTATTGTCTTCTGAGATGACTGAATGACTGAGTAAGGAGGCAAACCTCCTTAGGGATACCAGATGATTGTTCTTTGTTCAAAGCTATCATGACCACTTTGGTGAAAACCATGTGGCCATTTTAATGATAAGCTGTTGTGAACACAATATTGTGATTTTCTGTGATAAGTTGTAATATTGTGAATACTGTATCTTGATATCCTGTGAGGGTTTTCCTTTTATTTGTTATGGAATAATGAAGTGTTCACTATTCTGTGTAACCAGAACTTTAAAACCTGTTCACAGAAGCCATTCTTCTGGAAAGCTGCTTGTGCATGGCATTAGATACATACACATTGCTAGAGCTAATTCAGTGTTCAGGAGGCTCTGAAGGAAAGTATTTGAGAGAAGAGGTATAAGACTGACTACCAAATTGAAAGTCTATAGAGCTTTTGTGCTGATCTCATTGTCAGGAAACTGAATCACTTCCATTTGAATTGTCTTAGGAGGATCTGAAGATCACCTGGAAGCATAAAAACCAGACACTGAAGTCCCTTCTCAAACTAAAATGCCAAACATTCAAAATCTACCACACAGATCACAACTCCAATAGGCTGGCCATATTGTTTGAATGACAAACATACACTTGTCAAAAAACAAACAAATTATTTTATGGAGAACTCTCACAGGGCAAGCATTCATGTGGTGGGGAGAATAAGCAATACAAGGACACTCTCAAGGTCTCTCTTAATAACTTTGGAATTGATTGTTTGACATGGGAGACATTGGCACAGGAATGCCCAGCATGGTATGCCCTCTGCAGAGAAGGTGCTGTGGCTCTATGAGCATAGCAGAACTGAAATAACTCAAAAGAACTTGAGATGCACAGATTTAGGAAATCCACTCCAAGTGTTCAGATGGATTGTTTGTGCTCAACTTGTGGTAGAACATTCTATGCTCCTATTAGTTTGATCAGCCATTGTCAGACACATTGTAACTTGACTCTAACATAGTGATGCCATTTTGGTCTTCTTTGAGAACAAAGGACAACAAACCAACTAGCAAGACCCACCTTTGAATTTTATGATATCAAATCTGTTAACTTCTCCCCAGGTTCACTTGTGTTATTTTGTCCTAGATGCTCACAATGGAAATTACACAGTAAAATATATGCATAATCTGTATTTACCTATGTTGTATCATGTTAATTTATTCTGTATATATTAGTGATACAAATTAACATGTGTGAATATATTTGTATCTATTCATATTGATTGTTTTGCATATTTTTCAATTAGCTTAGACATTTCTCAAGGGCAAAGACCATTTTTAAATGTTGCTTTCTTAGCTCAATGCTAAGCAAATGTGTTTTTTTTAAAAGGAATTAAAATGAAGAGTACTTTATGTTTGTATGGGCATTCATTCATAAAATAAGTGTTAAGTGCCTACTGTATTCCAGTCACTCTCATAGATAGGTGAGGCAAAAACAAAATCATCTCTTCCCTCAAGGAGCTTACATTCTGTTGGGAGAAATACTGGGCTCACTTATAAACAAATGCAAATTATAAACAAAACAAATGCCAAATAATAACTGCTGGGTAGAAGGAGGGGAATATCTTTAGTGACTAAGGGACCAGAAAGACCAGTAGAGGAGGTGATACTTAAACTGAGCCTTGAAGGAAACTAGGAATTCTAAGAGTTGGAGGAAATTACATTTCTTATAGGAATTTACACTTGACAGAGCATTATCACATTAATTACTATCACATTTGATTTGTCTAATAACCCACTGAGGTAGGTGAAGCAAATGCTATAATGACAACTTTCATTTATAATTCTTTAAAATTTATAGCTGCCTGCTTTATTTCTTTAAGTTTCTCAATAGCCCTCGCCTGATATTTTAATATAAAAAGAAAAAAATATACCATTTCACATGAACTCCGTCTTATCCCTTCTTCCTCATCTTTTATCATTTAGACACCTTTTCTAGTACATTTTCCTTCATCTCTATCTCACATGAAGGGGCCACTTTATTCCTAACCAAGGCTAACTAGCTACACAAATGATCCATTTCATATAACAGATGTTTCTCTCCGTCTTTCCTAGTATTGACCTGTCTCTGATGTTCAATATCTCCCTGTCTACTGGTTCTTCTCTTTCTGCCTACAAACATACGTGTTCTTTACTTTATCTTCAAAAAAAAAACCCACTTGATTCTTCCATACCTGGTAACTATCGCCCTATGTCTCTTCTGTCTTTGGTGGTTAAACTCCTTGAAAAGACCATCCACAATAGATGTTTTTACTTTCTCTCCTCTCACTCTCTTTTTAACCCCTTATAATCCAGCTTTTGACATCATTCCATCAAAGTTACTCTCTTTAAAGTATCAATGATTTCTTAAATGTCAAATTATCTCTTTTCAGTACTTTTCTTCTCATTCTCTCTTTGACATGGTCAATTACTCTCTTCAATCACCCTCTTTTCTTTAATATACTCTTCTCTTTAGGTTTTTGGGACATTCTTTCTACATATTTACTCCTATGTTTCAGAGCATTCCTTCTGAGTCTCTTTGCTGGATCATCACATAGGTTATGTTCTCTAGTCAAGTTATGAGTGTCTTACAGGATACTGTCCTTGTCCTTCTTCTCATTTAGTTATGCAGATGATGCTTAAATCTTTCTATCCTACCCCCCTGCTGACTTTCAATCTTGCAACTCCAACTACTTTTCAAACATTTTGAATTGGATGTCCAGAAGACCTATTAAACTCTACATATTCAAGACTGAACTCATTATCTTTCCCTCTAAACCCTGCCCCCTTCAAACTCCCCTTTTATTGTAGAAGGCAACATCATCTTACTAGTGTGAGTCAGGCTCACAATCTAAGTATCATCTTTGACTCTTCACTATCTCTTACCTCCATATCCAGTAGGTTTTCAAGACCTGTCTGTTTCACTTTTGTAACATCTCTCAAATGTGTCCCCTTCTCTCTCCTGACACTCCCACCACTTTGCTATAGACCTTCATCACCTCATATATAAATTATGGTAATAGCTTTTTGGGGGAATGTCCTACCTCAAGTCTCTTGCAATTCTAAAATATTAAGTGATTTTCCTAAAAGACAAGTCTCTCCATGTCACCCACACAGCTACTCAACTTCACTGATTCCCTCTCACCTTTTATATCAAATATAAAATAATTTTCAAAGCCCTTCACAAATTAGCTCTCCATTTCTATTCTCTGTCTTTCAAGTTTTCTACACTCCATTGCCCAATATGTTCCCTTTGATCCAGTGACTCTGGCATCTTTCCTGTTTCATGGAACAAGAGATTCTATCTTTAGATGCCAGGCATTTTCTCTGGCTATCTCTCATGCCTGGAATGTTCTCCTTCTTCATCTCTGCCTGTTGCCATCCTTGACTTACTTTTAAGTCCCAATTAAAATTCTGTCTTCTATAGGAAGTATTTCTCAACCTTTTAATTCTAGTGTCTTCCTTCTGTTAAGTATTTCCAAATGGTCCTTTATATAGGGGTTTTTTTTTTGTACATGTTTGCTTGCTTGTTTTCTCCCCCATTAGACCATGAGCACATTGAAGACAGGGTATGTCTTTTCCTTCATTTTGTATTTGTGTTCTTCATTAGAATGTTTGCTTCTTCATTGAAGGGATTGGCTTAATTTTCTATATGTATCCTTAGCGCTTAGCATTGTGCTTTACACATTGTAAGTGCTCAATAAATTATTGATCAATTAGTTAATTAATTCAGGAGGCATCAAGTTGACCACTAGCAAGACAATCTAGGAATATAATCCCTTAACCATTCCTCCAGTTTGGACCTTACCTTTTAAAAGTAAAATTCCTTCAAGAAAATAAAATACAGTAGAAAAAGAAGGTTACCAACAAGCCAAAAATAAGATAGAAATTGATCTATAATCTGGCACTCATGTCAATCAAACAGGTAAAAAGACTCTTTTTTCATTTTATCATTCTTGTAGTTGACCCTCAGTGTTGATTTTCCTGAAAAAAAAATGTTAGCAACAGAAGTATAATTTATTGATATACTGTGGTCTTAACCCAGAGGACACTTTAAAATCAGTAATTGTTATAAACTATCAATTTCCTGAGGGGAGGGAGAAATCAACAAATAACATGTCTTCTATGATTTTCTGTTCAGGAGAGCGGTGACATCAGGTAGGTGGTTGAGGAATGTAGCTAGTAGAAGTTGGTAAAAAAAAAAAACATTCCAACTTAGAAACTCCTGTTTTAACATACTCAAAAGGGTGAGAGCCAGTAATAAGGATAATAGTCAAGCAGGAGATTACTGGAGCCAGCTTAAAATCTCTCAGAAAAACCAATTGTTAAATTTATTGTGAGAGCATTTACACCTCAGAAATTGGCAAATGCCACAAATCAGAGATTTTTATTGTTTTAATGATTGTCTAGACTTAAGAAATTGATGAAGAAAATAAGAATGCACATTAAATTTAAAAATGCGTTGGGTGTCTGTTTTTTGTTAGTTTGCTTTGAAGACCTGGTTGCTTACCAGGATACTCCAATAGCAATATTTAAATGATGAAATGTTTCATCCAAAGATTATAAATTAGCAGATCTTATTACATGGAAGACAGAGAATGCATGCAAGAATTAATTAAGTGATAACCAAGAGAGCTGAAACAGTCTATTTGCTTAGATTCTAAGCAAAGGCATAAAAAGTCAGATTTCTCCATAATAAAAACCAGACCTATAGCATCAAGTACAATTTTGATGGAGTCCTAACCTGTACTCTTCAATGATTTCTTTTTTCAGTATCTGTCCTTCTGGATCCAAATAATGACCAAAAAACATTTGACAGGTCAGGATTTTAAAGAAGCACTCCTCAGACACGATAGATACCAACATTATTATACCCATTACAAGTAGCCATTAGATAGATAGTCAATAAATGTTTGAGGAAGTAAGGCAGGAAGGAACCTTTCCAAGAGTTTAAGATAAAAAACAATATATAATATGAAAATTTATGAAAGGGAAAATGTGACAATTGATTTAAGGAGTATTGTTCTCTTAATTTTTTTAGGAAAATTCAGCAGTGAAAATCAACTATGAAAAAAATGAAATAGGCAATTTTTTAAAATCAACATGATTGATGCTGATGCTGGATTCCATCTTATTCTATTTTGGGCTAATTGGACAAGAAAAAAAAGGAATAAGGCCTTCCCCAAATTGTCACTTAGAATGTATTTAAATGCAACCAACATATCTGCATCTATAAAATGAGGAGATTGGATTAATATCTCTATTTTACTTGTAGTTTTAAATCTCTGAGGTGAAGATTTGGTCAATTTAGTCAATCTAGTGAAAACAGGGTTTTTGGGTGTTAATTAAATATAGCCACTAGCTGATTTACTTATTTTTCCATATTAATTTCTTGTAACGGCATTGTATAGACAAAGTTATTTTCCTCCTCGAAAAATCAGCTTTTCTTTATAGGTCAAGAGATTGGCAAGTTTGTTACCTCCATAGTCCTCATATTCATAACATATATTCATGAGTTGCTGAAGATGATTGCCTAGTTAGACATATCTCCTCTGTTTAGACCTCAGGGAAAATGGAAAGACGAGTTTTTATGAACTACCATGGTCTTTAGTCTGTTGTTTCAATATGTTCCAATGATAGTCTAAATTACAATAATAACTATAAATATAGTAGAATACAACACTTACAATTAAATATTCCATAAAATAGATCGGCTTTCTCTGGTAAGAAAAGAATAATCTGTCATCCACACTTAGGAATTCAGAAAACAAGTGTTTGCCATTTCATCTCTGCAGCCTTAGAGTATAAAGGCTCCATTGCCCAGGCTTCTGAATCAAAACATCTTAATATTTGTTAGCAAATAGTGCTGCCTGATGTATGAGCATCCATTTCCATTATGTAGATTATGCAGGAAGTTTGAATTTATCCTTTAAATCCTTCTGAAAATGCAGCCTTAGTTCCTTGGGGCCACTCCTCCTTGTTACATACTGATATGACCAAGAGAATGGGTGGGGGGATGGAGGGAGGCAGGTCATACATTTTAACATTTATTTCCTTTTACTGCTATACAGCAATCACACACTGGAGAACTCTGATGGCAGTTCTACAGGGCTAAAAATAAATAAGCTATGGCATAAATATTTTAAAACACTGAAGCAAGAACATAATTAAGGTGACATTACCTTTCCTCAAGCCAGAAGGCATCTTTTTTTGAAAAGAGAGACTGGAGAATTTGTCCACAAGCTAAGCTTGCATGTAAATCACTCACAAACATTTGCCAAGCAGTTCACACATTTTCTCATTCTGCTGTGTTGATGGCCTTATCAGGGAAGGAGAAATGTTGCTTCACAATAATTCTTATCCACTGATTTGGGAGCCATGATAGAATTGTTAATAGTCCTGAAGCTCAGTTTCTTTCATCTTTTTTCTCTTCAATATGACTCTTTGTTAGCTATTTATTATGCTGATTGGGGGCTGTGTCTTCTCCAAATGATTAATATAATAAATTTGAAATTCTCATTAAATATTTTTATAGCTACCTAGTTTTCCCATTCATTTGTACTGACCTTTCAATAGCATATGCTTATAGCAGACCAAAGAACACACTTAGGATAGGGTATTGCTTTCTTAGAGTTAACCTTACTTTGATTTCTTCACTTGTTTGATTGTGTGAATTCCACCTCAGATAAACATAGGGGTTAGAAGAAAAAAAAGAACAGATTGATACAAGGGCCAGAAGATATTAGCAGCACAGAAGCAATGAGATCTTCATACTTAGACTGAAATCTGTCAAAAGAAATTCTGGTCCTCCCAAGCCAGCTCTTTATAGAAGGAATCAAGCCCCAGTTAATAATTTAAGATAGAAGATATACCAGATATTTCAGGCTGAGTAACTTTGCACATGAAATCAAATGTGTCACCTGTTTTTGATACCTGCAGAATAATCAAAGCATGCATTTTTGGGAGAATTAGATGTTTGATGAATTCCACTGCATTTAAAAAATAATTCTACATTGATCATATTTTTTATCTGGAAATTAGTACTTTGCATGGCTTGAGTAACTTTTATTACCTACAGAACATGTAGCACAGTAAATATTTCCCTGGCTACAATATCTGTAAGCAGCTAACTGCTTCTTAGGACCTGAATAATTCATCATTCTTGATAGAGATTTACTATCTCTATAGTAAATCTTTAGTTAACTGAATAATCTATTTATGACTGGTTTTTGGTGAGTTGGGGTGGTGGTTATTCTTTTAGTATGGCTGATTGACTGTCCACATAAATGAAGGAGAGAATTTGAAGATATGATCTATATAATCCATACCCCAAAACATATATGCTTGAGACCTGAATTATCAAGTTTCTGCCATTTTGTTCAATTTTCTGAAGAAGTAGCTGCTCAACTTTTTAATAGCTTCTGACTTCATAGCCTGAATATAATTATTTTAATCTAACTATATATAATGCATATATTTTATGTATAACATGGTATACTATAACTACCCTTTCTCAGGGCCAGAACCAAGTATGCTACATATTCCCTCTCAGAGTTCTCTACTTTGAGAAGTTTGGAGGTGTCTCTTCTCTAATTCAAATGATTCAAACCTCCACTGGCTATGTTCACCTGTTTTTAGGGGTCAGTTACTAGCACTCTAATGTCATTTAACCACTTAATACATGTTAGATTTTACAAAGTTTTAAACATATAGCAAGAACATATAAGAATTGTGACCAATATTTTAATGTCATAATCTCCCTTGTGCTACCTCAGTCTCTGGGGAATTAGGATCAGTACTTATCTTGGGTCTTACATACTATTGGTCTCATTGAAATCAAGCTCAGATGTGATTTAACAATTGGATTATTTCTTTATCAGGGCTATGGTTCCAAACGTAACTCCTGAAGAAGTTGTTCCTCATTCCTCAGAGCTTCATTGGACTACAATATTTGGCCTGGATTCAGACTCCCAGATTATTTCGTGGTCAGAGACTCTATTTCTTACACCTAGGTCAGAAAAGATGGAGGCATCTCTCTCTGTACTTCATTTGAAAATGGAAGAGCATGGAGAG
>JAQQSV010007105.1:0-14104 GCA_028646515.1 Pseudochirops corinnae
TTCATAAGCATATATAAACTATCCTACATAGACATATGTGTATGTATATGTATAAATACATTTGTATTCCCTTCACCTATCCTCATACTGAGATAAGTTTCAGAAGTTACAATTATCATTTTTCCATGTTGGCATGTAAATAGTTCAACTTTGATAAGTTTCTTATGACTTCTTTTCTGTGTTTACCTTCTCATACTTCTTGTATTTGAGTGTCAAATTTTCTTTTCAGTTCTGGTTTTTTCAACAAGAATGTTTGAAAGTCCCCCACCTCACTGAATGACCACATTTTCCTCTGGAACACTATACTCAATTTTTCTGGTTAGGTGATTCTTGGTTTTAATCCTAGCTCTCTTGATCTCTGGAATATCATATTCCAGGCCCTTCAATCCCTCAACGTAGAAGCTGCCAGATCCTGGGTTATCCTAATTGGATTTCCACAGTATTCAAATTGCTTCTTCTTGGCAGCCTGTAATATTTTCTTGTTGATCTGGGAACTCTGGAACCTAGCTATAACATTCTTAGGAGTTTTCTTTTGGGGAT
This sequence comes from Pseudochirops corinnae, assembly GCA_028646515.1. Classification (NCBI taxonomy): domain Eukaryota; kingdom Metazoa; phylum Chordata; class Mammalia; order Diprotodontia; family Pseudocheiridae; genus Pseudochirops; species Pseudochirops corinnae. Next base: position 541 of record JAQQSV010007105.1, read on the forward strand.
CTTTGTCAAGAGGTGATTAGTGAATTCTTTTAAGTTCTATTTTGCCCTCTGGTTCTAAATTATCAGTGTAATTTTCCTTGAGAATTTCTTGAAGGATGCTTTCTAATTTCTTTTTCTTTTTTTGATCATGGCTTTCAGGTAGTCCAATAATTTTTAAATTGTCTCTCCTGGATCTGTTTTCCAGGTCAGTGGTTTTTCCAGTGAGATATTTCACATTGCCTTCTATTTTTTCATTTGTTTGGATCTATTTAATAATATCTTGATTTCTTGTAAAGTCATTTGCTTTCATTTGATTCACTATAATTCTGAAGGAATTATTCTCATCAGTGAGCTTTTGAGATTCCTTTTCCATCTGGCAAATTTGACTTTTCAAGGCCTTCTTCTCCTCTTTGGCTTTTTGGGCCTCTTTTGCAATTTGATTTAATCTATTTTTTAAGGTGCTATTTTCTTCAGTTAGGTTGTTTTCTCTCTTTTCATGATTTTCAGGCATCATTCTCATTTCTCTTCCCAATTTTTCCTCCACTTCTCGTATTTGGTTTTCAAAATCCTTCTTAAGCTGATTTATGGCTTTTAGGCAGTCTTCATGTTTCTTGGAAGCTTTTGTTGTGGGAGTTTTGACTGTTTTGTCTTCCTCCTGTTCCATACTTTGATCCTTTTTGTCCCCAAAAAGGATTCTAGAGTTTGATTGCTGTTCCTCCTTTGCTTCCTTTGCCTGCTCATGTTGGCCAGTCAATTACTTGGTTTTTTAGCTCTGTGGAACTCTGCTTCCGGGGGGGGGGGGGAAGCTCTGTCCCAAATTACTGGGGATTTTGTAGCTGCCAGAGTTATTGGGAGGCTGCTGCAGCCCCTACCAGCTTTGGCTCACTGAAAATACAGTCCAGGAGCACCACCCAAGACCACAATTCAGATCCAGGCCACTCAACGCAAGAGCACTTAGCCTCTGAATGATGGTTTGGCCCCCATGCAGTTTGCTGGCAGGGAGCTCTGAAGTAGCCACATGGAGGTGGCTGCAGAGCTGCCCTTTCTGCAGCTGCCTTGCCCTGGAGGCAGTTTGGCTGTGTGGCTTTTCTCCACCAAATTTAGCTGAGATCCACTGACCTTTCCCTTAGTCCTTGTTTCTTATGGCATGATAATTCTGTAAACTGCCACAGCTGCCCTTATCCACTCTCCTGAACCTCCAGCTGTGGCTCATCCTGGCTGCCCCAGGGCCAAGCCACAGTTTTAGGCTGGGCTAGTTTTTCACTCCCAGCCCTTTGTGTCAAGCTGCATTCAGTGGGAGATGTGTTTTTCTGTATTTTTATGTGAATTTTGGAGCCCTAAAATTTGTTTAGAGTCATATTTTATGGGTATTTGAGGTGGCCATGTGCAAGCTGAAAAACCTTGCTACTTCTATGCTGCCATCTTGGCTCCACCCCTCTCAATTTGTTATTAAAAATTTTAAGTATGGTAATAAGAGAAGGAAAAGAGATCAAAGTAATTGGATTAGACAAAGAAGATAGTAAGCTATCACTCTTTTCTGATGACATGATGATATGCTTAAAGAACCCTAGAGAATCAAGTTAAAAAACTACTGGAGACAATAAATAAATTTAGCAAAATTTCAGGATGTAAATCAAATCCACATAAATCTTTGACCTTCCTATATATTTCTAATGAAGTGCAAGAGTAAGAAACAGAAAGAGAAATTCCACTTAAAGTTACTGTATATATTATAAAATATTTGGCAATTTTCCTGCCAAAAGAAACCCAGAAATTATATGAACAATTACAAAACACTTTAGATGCAAATAAAGTCAGATCTAAATAAATGGAAAAAACATCATTTGCTCATGGCCAGGTAGAACTAATATACTAAAAATGATACTTTTTCCTAAATTAATTTATCTATTTAGTTCCATACTGATGAATTCACCAAAAATCATTTTATACAGCTAGAAAAAATATTATCCAAATTCATGTGATAGAAGAAAAGATCCAGAATATCAAGTGAATTAATGGAAAGAAAAGCTAGGGAAGGTGACCTAGTCATGTTAGATTTTTTTGTTTTTTGGAGGGAGAGAGGGCAGGGTAATTGGGGTTAAGTTACTTGTCAAAGGTCACATAGCTAGTAAGTGTTAATTATCTGTGGCTGGATATGAACTCAGGTCTTCCTGACTCTGGGGCCAGTGCTCTATTTACTGTGCCACCTAGCTGCCCCTTCATATTGGATTTTAAACTGTATTATAAAGCAGCAGTCATCAACACTGCTTGGTACTGCCTGAGGAATAGAGTAGTGGATAAGTGGAATACATTAGTTATACAAGGCACAGCAGTCAATGACTGGAGTGATCTATTGTCTGACAAACTCAAAGGCTCCATCTTCTGGGATAAGAAATCACCATTTGAGAAAAACTGCAGGGAAAACTGAAAAAATAGTATGGCAGAAACTGGTCATAGACCAATATCTTGCTTCATATGTCAAAATAAAGCCTAAATGGTTACACAATCTAGATATAAAGTCTGCTACTTTAAGCAATCTAGGAGAGCAAGGAATAGTTTACCTGTCAGATTTATGGAGAAGGGAAGAATTTATGACCAAAGAAGAGATAGAGAGTATTATTAAATGCAAAATGGATAAGTTTGAATACATTAAATTGGAAAGCTTTTGTACAAATAAAGACAATGTAACAAGATTAGAAGGAAGTGGAAAATTGGGAAAGAATTTTTACAAACATTGTCTTTGATGAAGGCCTCATTTCTAAAATACACAGAGAAATGAGACAAATTTATAAGAATACAAGTCATTCTCCAATTGATAAATGTTCAAATGATATCAACAGGCAATTTTCAGAAGAAAAAATTAAAGACATCTATAAGCATGTGTAAAAAATACTCTGAAACTCTATTCATTGGAGAAATGCAAATCAGAACAACTCTGAGGTGCCACATCTCACTGGTCGGATTGGCTAAGACAACAAAACAGGAAAAGGATAAATGCTGGAGAGGATGTGGAAAATTGGAATACAAATGAATTGTTGGTAGAGTTGTGAACTGATCCAACCATTCCAGAGAACAATTTGGAACTATAGCCAAAGGGCTAAAAAAAAAAGTGCATCCCCTTTGACCTAGCAATACTACTTCTAGGGTTGTATCCCAAAGAGATCATTCAAGTAGGAAGGGGACCCATATGTTACAAAAAATATTTATAGCAGCTCTTTTTTGTGATGGCAAAAAATTGGATATCAAGGGGATTCCCATCAATTGGGCAATGGATAAGCAAGCTGTGGTATATGAATGTAATGGAATACTATTGTGCTATAAGAAATGAGGAGCAGATAGACTTCATAATAACCTGCAGAGTCTTATTTAAACTGATGCTGAGTGAGGAGTGAAGAACAAGGAATATTTTGTACACAATTACTGATACATTGTATCAATAATGCAGTATTCACCATGCCTATAGTAACTATAAATATACTGATATGGTTATTAATCACAAAATGTAACAGGCTCTCTACATAGGAAATATAGCTAGAACATTTATTCAAATACCAGAAAATTGGGTCCTAAAACCAGAAAGTCAATACCATCACAGTAGTTATGAAATTGGCACATGTAGTTAATGTAGTAAACACCCACATCCTCAAGCCTTCAAAACAGGACAGGCTAACTCAGGCAAAGATCCTCCTCTCCTCACACATGGCAGCTGCTCAGTGTCCAGACAGCTTCCTCTCAGCAGCTCTGACCCCCTGCAGTTCCCATCCCTGGCAGTCCTCATCAGGAGTCCTTAGCAGAGATTCTGGCTGTCTCAAAAAAGGAGTGTGTGCCTCAACCACATCTGCTGCCACTGCTTCCAGTCACCACCACACAGACTCTAGCTTGGCTGGCTTCTTCTTGCTCCACCCCTTCTTGCTATGTCAGCAAGTTCAAGGGGCACGAAAGATATTCAAATCCCATTATCATTGTATAAATCATATATATGATGTCTACTTTTCATAGACTGGTCTCCCTCGGCAATACAATGTTAGAAGACAACCCCAAAACACTCACAATGGAAAGTGATATTCACATCTAGAGAAAGAACTATAGTGTCTGAATGCAGATGGAAGCAAACTACTTCCTTTCTCTCTCTTTTGCATTTTGTTTTGTTTCGTTCCTTCTTTCTCATTGTTCATTCCATTAGTTATAATTCTTTACAACTTGACTAATGTTTAATGTGAAGTTATTTGAAGAACCTATATGAGATTTCATGCCTCCATGGAGAGGAAGTGGGAGAAGGGTGAGGGGGAGAAAATTTGAAACTCTAGGGATTATGGAACTTAATGTTTTAAAGTAAAATTAAATAAATAAAGTTTAAAAAGGAGAAAGATTTAAAAAAAAGATTATTGATTTCCTTTCCTAGTTAGTTCATACCCTTCTTGTTTATCTTGGGTTATTCTTATCTCATCTTATTAATTTATCTATCTATCTATCTATCTATCTATCTATCTATCTATCTAACTATCTATCTCTCTGTCTATCTATCTACTTATTTATTTGATTTTTTATTCATTCATTCATTCATTTATTTTTAATTTTTCCTCCATCTCTGTCAATTGATTTTTAAAGTATTTTTAAAGATCTTCTATGAATTCTTTTGGGGCAGATGACCATTTGACACTATTCTTTGGAGGTGTTCTTTATTTCACTATACTCTTCTGATGATGAACTGTGGTCATCTCTACTTCCATAATAACTTTCTATGGTAGCAAACTTTCTCCTCTGCCTCAGCAGTTGTTTTGTGGTAATGGCTTAATTTTTGTAATCATCTCTAACCCTGGGCTATGGGAAATGGGGACTTGTGCCCCAGATTTTCAGTTCTCCCCTCTATGCTGGAACCAAAGTCAAACCTCCAACCTCCATTAAATGCCTGCAGCCAGGGGCTTTATGCTGCACTGCTTCTGTACTCACTGAGCATATGTTGTTTCCTTCTCACTCTTGCCACCCCTTTTTCTCAACAGCACAACTGGGTCATGTGTTCCTTGTCACCAGGGGTTCCTTCAATCTTTCCAGGCTCAGATGCCCAATTACCCTCATTATCCCTGGGGGATGAAGTGTTGCTGGGGCCAAGGCAGCCTCTCAAACCAAATAATCCCGGGACTTGGGGCTTGTTGTTTAAGGGGCTTACTGCTTTTTGTTAAAAGGGAACCCAACTTTGAGGTGTTTACTCATCACTGAGATCAAACTTCGTCCTAGGAATTTTCTTCTGATGTTCTCAAATTGTTCCAGAAATACCTCAGTTGTGTCCCTATTCTTATTTATTTTCACCCACACTTTGTTTACCCTAACATCCTATTTTAACTCTTGTTTAGGGAAAAAATCTTGAAAGGTTGGATTTTTTTTTTTACCTACTCTGCCATCTTCCCAGAATCTTCTCCCTGTCTAGTTCATTTTTCACCTCATCGCAATATAATTGACTTACTCTCTCATCCCCTGTCTATGCAGAATCCTTCTACTTTCCCTAATAAAGATAAAGTGTTGAGGAATTACATGTATCATTGTCCCATTTAGATAAGTAAACAGTTTAATCTTATTGAATCTCTTATGATTTCTCTTTCATGTTTACCCTTTTATGTTTTTCTTACTTCATTTTTAAATGTGAAATTTTCTATTCATTTCTGTTCTTTTAGTTATTCTTGAAATCCTCTATTGCATTAAAAATTCATATTTTACTGTTAAAAATTATTCTCACTTATTTCTGAATAATTATTCTTGGTTGAAATCCCAGCTCTTTACCCTTTTCCAACATATTCCAAACACTCTCCTCCTTTAACATACGAGCTGCTAAATCTTGTGTGATTCTTACCATGGATCCCTGATGATTGATATTTTTTTTTCTACCTTTATGAAATAATTTATATTTCACGTAGGAGATCAGGAATTTGGCTACAAATTTCCCACCAGTTTTCATTTCAGGAACTATTTTAGGTGGTAACAGGTAAATTTTTCAATTTATATTTTATCTTCTGATTTTAGGATATTAGGGAAGATTTTTCTTTATGATTTCTTGAAACATGTTGTCTAAGCTCTTTCTTTGATCAGGGTTTTCAGATAGTCCTCCAATTTTAAAAATGTATTATCCTTGATCTATTTTCCAGGTGTGTTCCTCTTTTGATGAGATGCTTCACAATTTTTTTTTCTATTTTTTTCATTCTTTTGGGTTTGTTGTTTCCTGATGTTTTATGGAGTTATTAGCTTTTGTTCACCCAATTCAAGTTTTTGAGAAATTATTTTTTTCAATGAAGTTTTGTGTTTATTCTCTATTTTTAATTTGACCAAATCTACATTGTAAAAAATTATTCTTATCAGTAAAATTTTTTTGCACCTACTTTTTCCATTTTCTCCATTCTGTATTTTTAAGTATTATTTTCTTCCCCAGAATGGTCTTCAAATGAGAATATACCTTTTGCCAGCAATTAAAGTGGATATTCACCTCTAACATCCTTGAAAATTCAAGATCATTTATGATTTTTTTTTTGGCACAATGGCTAAGAGTTCTTGACTTTGATTAAGGAGAACTTGAGTTTAATTCTACCCACAGATACACTATATCTATGTAATTCTGGGCAAATAATTTAACTTCTCTTGGCTTCAGCTTCATCCCCTATAAAATAAAGATAGTAAAACCTTACTCACAGAATTCTTATGAAGATCAAATGGCTTAACATGTATACATTCATTTGCAAAACTTAAGGAGCTTCTTTTTTAGGTACTGATTTTTATGATTATATATATTTTTCAAATCATTGAATTATTTTAATACAGAAAATATAGGACTAACACATGGAATAGTATGTTTTTATGTTCTAATGCTAAAAGTTTTCTAATCATGTTTTACATACAAAAAAAGACACATATAAAAGAAGTTAAATATGTATTCATTGGAACATGCCAAACAATCAATAGATTGATATTTTGTCAGAGGAGAAATTGTATTGTTCTTTGTTATCTTCTTATCTTCTTATTATCTTATCTTCTCTTATCTTCTCCTTATCTTATCTTCTCTTAAAATATTTAAGGAGATTTGCTTTCCTTTGAGATTTTTTTTTTTGTATTATGAGTTTAACATCAGGGGAAAAACAGGAAGTCATCTCTATAACAATAGACTAAGTATACAAAAATATTTTGAGATTATTTCAGGGAGCATGTACAGAGGCATAGGGAGATTACATTTCTCAATGATCACAATTTCACGATGATCACATTACTCAGAAGGGCTAAGAAAAGAAAAATTTTAAGAAATCTAATATATACATATTCTCACAAACACCCACACCTGCTAGAAATTAAATGTGAATATAAGCTATCAAGTTGCCTGGGCAGGTATAGGTAGTTTGACATCTGTGTGAGTGTGTGTGTGTGTGTGTGTGTGTGTGTGTTTTCTTTTATGGCACAATTTTCTTCTGAGGTTCAAAGAAGGATAAATCTACTTCCCCCATTTTTATGCACTTCAGGCATAGAATTTTAAAAGAAAGGAAGCCTGTGAAAAGAAAAGATTAAAAGACACTTAAAAACTCATTTTCATATACCATAGAGAAATAAACAGTTCTTTTTAAAATTCTATTTCTCCAGATTTAGATTTTGAAGTCATGAAGGAGGAACGCATTGTTACTGATCACAAATCAAAAATAATCCAATACAATCTCTACAGGTGTGTAACGGCAATTAATACAAGTCAGTCTTCCACTCATGGGGCAACTAAGTTAAGAACAAAGAACAAAAGGACAATCATCTGGTATTCCTAAGGAGGTTTGTCTCCTTACTCAGTCATTCAGTCATCTCACAATACAATAGTCAGTCTTCCATTCATGGGGCAATAATAGGTTAACTTAATCAGTCCCTTATCTAGCAATCAGTCACTAAGTAGAAAATTACACAAACCCTCCACCCCTTGGTCTCTAGTAAACTTCAATTTCATCACAGCATTCAATATCCAAGGAGAGGCCTTTTCTTCATCTTGACTTGGGGTAGTCTCTCAGATTCCCTGGATCCACTTCCATGGTCCCAGCTTCTACTTGAATCCAGCAAACAGTCACCTGGATTCAGAGGCAGGCAGCTCCCAGGTCCTTGCCCAGTCCTCTGGGCAGTTCCTGCTACACACTGAAGTTCACAGGGTCCAGCACATGTCAAAACCTTCATGATTTCTGTTCCTGGGAACTCAAGGTTCAACCAAGCCGCAAACAAAGTCTTATCCTTGTCATGCTTCTTCAGTCCTCTAGCAGTTTAGCTGGTCCTAGGACCCAGAAGAAATCTCAACCTTCTAGGTGGCAGCAACTTCAGCTTTCACAAGATTCTGTTCTCAAGAAAACTCCAACCCAGTTCTCAATCAGCTTCCAGATGCTGCGAAAGAAACTCTCTCTCTCTCTCTCTCTGTCTCTCTCTCTCTCTTTCTTTCTCTCTCTTTCTCTCTCTCTCTCACATACACACACACATATGTATATATGTAGACATATGTACAAGCATATTTATATATACACACATACATGCACACGCATATATGTATGTGTGTATATTTGTTTGTACATGTGTATGTATATATGTATGTGTGTATATAAGTTTGTATGTATGTATGTATATATGCATGTGTGTATATCTATATATAGATACACATTTTTTTGCATGCATGCTATTTTCCATACATATTAGCTCCTTGATGGAAAGAATGCTTTTATTATTGTCTCCCCCCATCACCAAAGAAATTTAATTTTAAAAAAATAAACAAAAAAAAGAAGGAAATACAACTCTGTGATTGCATCAACCCCTTCTCTGCAACTAAATTTTAGTTTTAGAATTGTATAGAGCACTGATGAATTAATAGACTTGAGGGAAGCAACACAGCTAAAATGCGTCAGAAGTGCCAATTAAGCCTATGTCTAAGGTGAGCTCTCTTTTCATTATGTCATGGTTATTCACCTTGCAAGGGGTACATAAAGGAAATATAAATTAGTTTTGGAGGGAAGCACTAGAATCTGGTGTTGATGACAAATAGTCTTATGTAGGATGTGGAAAATGATTCAAACTTATTTGAAACAAAAAAAAAAGAAAAGAAAAGGAAAAAGAGAAATAAATTTCTATTTTCTTCTGAAAAATTTCTGACTAAAAACATCAGACAAATTAATATATATTAAATATATTAATATAATATGGGACAATTTCTTCAGATTATATTCCTATACCTGTCTTACTATCAAGGGCTTCTCTAAGAGTGTCTTATTTGCATTCCTCTATATGTTAATGCTACTACATTAAATATCCTGGCTGTCAATACCCTGGCCATTGTTGTTCAAGGCTCAGAGGCCTTTTCTGTTCTCAATAGTCATATGTGGGAGCAAAGCCAATTTGCAATAGAGAAGGCAGGGACTTGAGGGACTTGACTGAAGTCTTCCCAAAGTTTTTCTAAAAATCTTCAAATAATACCCTAATATATATTCAGGAGAGATAGAACCTCAAAAAGGAAGGGGTGAAAAAAATGATCAATCCTAAACAAACTTCAATTGCTGGCAATTCATTCCAGCAACTAGTAGTATGAAACTTCTAAAGTTAATAATTGTTAGTAATTCTGTTTTCTGATTTTCTATAGACTCTCTTAGAAAAAAAAAGTTATTGCAATGTATTTATATGTTCAAGATGGATGCATTATTTTTTCTGTTTTCTAAATTCTGTAGCAAGTTAGTTGTTCAACAGACTACAGTCCTGATCCTGCATCTGTCATTTAGAGTGCCAATTAAATAAAACACATAAAGCCTATTAATGACCCTAGTTCTATAATAAAATCATAATTTCTATTGAAAATATCTCTACTGCTTTTTCCTTTATGCTTTTTTTTTCTTGACACTTCAAATAAGGTTATTAACTCTGAGACAACTCCAGAGACATTGAATTGTAGGACCATATGGACTATTCCTGTTCTCTGAGCAGATTACTCAAAGGATTTAATTAGTAAAGAAGGAGTTTTAAGAACACTGTACTGGAGTGACTCACAGACATGAGAGTACCATTTTCTTGAATATGGATAAAATCTTCCTTCATCAACAAAAGTATCCAGAGACTCACACAGAAACAATTTCACAATCTAACGAAGTACAATTGTTAGGAATTAAGGGAATTAAATAAAGGAATTAAAAGGAAAAATGCAAATAATAAGACCCATACAGACCTTTGAACCTGAAAAGAACTGCCATGGACTTTTCTGTCTCTGTGGTGACAACAGGGTAAGTGGTGGAAAATAACATTTTTTATTTCCCTAAGTGGATGTCTTTCAACATCAAGGAAAATATATCAGAATACAGGAGTAGGACCAATTGACTTCATGGAGAGCTAATATTTTTATCAAAGTCATTCACATTACTTATTCAATCCTAAACTACACTTTGCCTTAATATTGTAAAATAAATGCTAACCTAAATTGAAGGAGTGTTTTTCACTTAGTTCAGTGAAAAATCAGAAAGATTAATCTTATCAAACTAAAGAATTAAACCACTTACAAAAATCTGAGTTAGTATTCTCACAGAACCAATTTTTAATCTCTTTATCAATTTAATAATACAAATAAAGAAATTGAACCAGTTAACTGATTATTTTAAGATGTAAAATACAAGGGGCCTTTCATAGCATTCATTGTGAATTTTCATCTTTTCAGTGAAACTAGAAAATTATAAAGATCAGGCTTCAGAAATATTCAGAAAATGACAAAAGCTGTTGATTTCAAAATAATTTTTTAGTGATCTGGTTTTGGTTATTAATAAAACAATAGCTTCAGACAAAGTTAAAGACAGAAAAAAATGCATCATCTCTTGTTTCTTTCCCCTAAAGAAATATCTAATGAACATGAAGTGATGATAATAATTATATAGCCATAACAAATATTTTATGATATTTATATCATGCATATTATTTTCTAGTTCTGTGATAGATTCCTTTAATTAAAAAAAAACACATTTATTTAGTACACTTTCAATCTTAGTATGTGAAAAACTTATTTGGAAAAAAGTGTAAATAAAAATTTACAGTAATATCTTTTGATGGATCATTTACATTTTAATAAAGATACTATGGAGAAAAATTGGTATTGTCACAATGAATCAAATTCTATTTGACTAATTGAAACAATATACTATTAATAGTTCACTGTTTGGTGATGGAGTGTCATTTGGATGACCCTCAGATTAATTAAGGAAAGTACCTGATTACTTAAAAAAAATATAAATCTTTTCATGTAGGAGATTAGGAGCCCTTGAATCAATCTTAGATTTCTGACTTTTATCTTCTTTACACTGGAAGCATTGCCAACTGTTTTTCTTCTTTGGTGAGAACAAATTATGTTATTGAAGTGGAAGTGTCTTGGAAATTTTAGAAGAATACTGGTACCTCAATTTAAAAGATTGTGATTCCAAAAAGAAACTAAGATGCTCATGCTTTTTGAAATGGGGAAACTCATTGCCAGGCTCTCATCCCAGAAAATATCAGCCAAATGACCTTGTACAGTGAAATATTAATTAAAGTAATTTTTGTAGCAATAAAAATAAAAAACAATGTAGGTTTTCATTTTTTGTTTCATATTCAAATATGACTGTACATGTCTATATTATTAGAAATGATTGGGGTAGCTAGGTGGCACAGTGAATAGAGCACTGGGCCTGGAGTCAGGAGGACCTGAGTTCAAATCTGGCCTCAGACACTTAACCCATGTTACCTTGGGCAAGTCACGTAACCTCAATTGCCCTACCATCCCCCTCCAAAAAGCGAGAATAAAATAAAGTTAAAAAAATTTCTTAAAAAAAAAGAAAAGAAAAAGAAAAAATGAATATTTGAAACTTGGAGAAATAGATTTTTTTAAGAAGTAAATCAGAGTTTAATTGGCAGAAAATGGAAAATTATCCCAACAAAACTGACAACAATAAAAATAGAAAGAAAAATTGAAATGTTATACAATTATTGTGATCAAACATGTCATAGGAAATACTTGAGAATGTTTGCCTTATTCCCTTTGATACACAGAAAGGAAACTATGCATAAGTATTATTTCAGATACTTTCACATGTGGAGAACTATACAGAGAAATAAAAGTGATATAAAAAGGAACTCAATAAGATGTTTATGTTTAGTAATTATTTTGTAGGTAAAAATTTGCCTGCTGAAACTACAAAAGAATAACCAACTTTTATATCTGAGATTAAAATTTGCAAATAGAATATACATCATTTCTTCTTTCCTCCCCTCACTACAAAAAGCCCTCTGAAGCAGGTAATGTTTCACTATTACATCCAGTATTAAAAAGAGGCAAATGTGAGAACTGTACTGAAGACTCTCATAACTACACTATATCTAATAAACACTTATTCTCATTACCTTACCCCCCCCCAAAAAAAAATTAAAAGGATGGAAAAAAGGAACAATGTCACTGAATTCGTCCTCCTAGGTCTCACCCAGAATCCTGAAATACAAAAAATACTATTTGCTCCATTTTTAATTATCTACCTTTTCACTATGGTGGGCAACATTCTGATTATCATGACTATTGTTGGAAGTAAGAGCTTGAGGCCCCCTATGTACTTCTTTCTTGCTTTCTTGTCTTTCATGGATGCTCTCTATTCCACTGTCATTGTCCCTAAAATGACTTTTGATATGCTCTATGAAAAGGCCACCATTTCTTTCTAAGCTTGCATGGTGCAGCTCTTCCTGGAACACCTGCTTGGTGGGGCTGAAGTTTTCCTCCTCATTTTTATGGCTTACGATTGCTATGTAGCCATTTTTAAACCCTTGTATTACTTAGTCATTATGAGATGGAGGGTATGTGTTCTGCTGTTGGTGGTATCCTGGATTGGAGGGTTCATGCATTCATTAGTTCAGCTCCTTTGTATCATTATTCTCCCATTTTGTGGACCCAATATCATTGATAGCTTTGCTTGTGACGTGTATCCTTTATTGAAACTTTCCTGGCAGAGCCAAGATGGTGGCATAGGAGCTGCAACATATCACAGCTCTCACATAGACACCACAAAATACCCATAAAATATGTCTCTAAACTAATCCCAGAACTCCAAAAGGCACACAAATATACTTTCCACTAAAGTCAGCTCGGCTACGAGGAACCATATCAGCACTGCCAGCCAAAACCAGCCTGGCCTGAAGCCCTGGCTGAGCCCTGGGGGCGGCTGGACAGGAGGAACCTCAGAGCCTGGGATTAGCGGTAGCTGCGAGCAGCGTTCAGAACTAGGTCAGTGGAACTTGCGAAATTGGGGGAGAAAAGCGGTCCAGCCAAAAGGCCTCTAGGGCCGGAAAGCAAAAGGCAGAGGTTTGCACCCACCTCTGCATTGCAGCTTCCGCACCCACGGTCTGCAGACAGCAGGGGGACTAAGCAATTGTTCAGAGGCCAAGTGCTCTCGCGTTGAGCATCCTGGATCTGGATCGCAGTCTTGGGCCTCGGTCCTGGAGTCTTCATTATCCAGTGAGCTGGAAGTAAGTAGGAAAGGGACCCAGCACCTTCGTGAGAGCTACGGCAGCTGGGAGAACCCCAGTGATTTGGGACAGAGCTTTCCCTTCTGGA
>JAQQSV010007106.1:0-14104 GCA_028646515.1 Pseudochirops corinnae
CATACCTCTCTTTAGTTTGCTTTTCCATTCAAATACTTTAGGTGTGTGGTTATGACTCAGCACCTGTACCACCTATTAGAAATTTTATTTTGATCCTCTGTGAGTTATTTCAAAGAAATAAATGTAATAACTTTAGTAAGAGTTTACTAGTCAATTTTTGTATGACAAGAACCCTTTATATTATTAGATTAGCTTTTCTTATAGTAGAAATTTATGATGAAGTTACAGGATGTCAAGACAGCTGCAAAGGGGACCTATTTTTACCTTGGGGCATTAGGAATGAAACCCTGGTATAGTCTTTCTAAATGAGGTGACCTAATTCCTCTATCTTCTGAGGTTTCCCACTATACTCCTTTCTTCTATTCTTGATTTACTCTTTCAAAGAAATGATAACATATTTATCTTTGTGATTTTTTAAAATTTGTTTGAGTTGCATTTTTAAGTACATATGGAAAAAAATATTGTAGGAAATACTGGGGAAAAGTGTAAGTGATAGTAAAGGTGAAGAGTCTTTAGATTAAAATTTTTAAATCTTTATTTTAGATCTACAGTTATAGAAGTGTCTTATTAATATAGATAAATTTGTTTTGTTGATAGATATCAATTATTCTGCATATCAGAATTTGTTAATAAAGTGTAGTATATGAGGAGCTAAAACTATAATTTTCAGTAGATCAGCTTTGAAATTTTAGTTTTGCTGTGAAAAATAGACATTTCATATAGCTTTCTTTGTTAGTAAAACCATATGTTCTTTTTCCTACTCCCTTTTGCATTTTCAGAGTTAGCACCCCAATACTCTCCAATTAGGAGAGTACTTCTAATACTCTCAAGATATTATGTTTGATGGGGCGGCTAGGTGGTGCAGTGAATAGAGCACCAGCCCTGAAATCAGGAGGACCTGAGTTCAAAAACAGCCTCAGACACTTAACACTTACTAGATGTATGACCTTGGGCAAATTACTTAACCCCAATTGCCCTGCCTTCCCTCTTCCAAAAAAAAAAAAGCAAAATAAAAAAGGTATTATGTTTCTCAAACAAGGTCCTTCATAACAATATTATAATATATAATTATGTGTTTTATCTAATTAGAAACAGATAAGAAATAGTACATAGTCAATAGTAACAAAATTAAGAAAATATAAAGGTCAAAGATTTTTACTATAATTCATATGAAGTAATACTTTTATTGGAATTTAAGGGGGAAATATTCCTCAAATTCAATTCAGCAAACAAATCTTTTATGTACCTACTCTGTTTATGAATCTGTCTATATTACACATTACAAAAATATGACACTAGCCTTTTATGATCTAAAGGTAGAAAAGACATGTACACAAAACCAGTGACACAAGGACTGTGAAAGAAGTACAAAGGAGTGGGCAAAGAGCAATGAGAATTTTGAAGAAAGAGAAAATATATTTGTCCACACTTTACATTCTAGACAGACTGACCTCCCTCTTCCTTATATACAGTGTTCAGTCTCCAGTCTCTGTGCCTTTGTATTGTCCAATCCTCATGCCTGTAATATGTTCCCTTTATACTTCCCCTTAATAGATTCCCTCCTTCTCATCAAGATTCAACTCAAGCAGCACCTTCTCCAGAAAGCCTTTCCTCTTCCTCCAGGGTTATTACTCCAAAGTACCTTGTATTTAAGTACTTTGTATATATTTTGTTTTTATTCTATACATCTGTATTTTGTATATACAGAAATATATTTTTAAACACATTGTCTCCTGGATAAAATGGGAGTTTCTTGAGAACAAAGAAGCTTTCTTCCCTCACTTTTTCCCCTTTCCTTTAAAAGAAAGGCTTCCAACCAAGAATAATTTACCTGCAAAATGTAGTATTATCTGATGTGGGGGGAAAAGTATCTTTGATGAAGTAGAGATTTTTCCAACATTCTTTATGAAAAAAAGAGACCTTAGTATAAACTTTGAAATGAAATCACATTAGTCAAGAGAAACTTAGGAAGGCAAATACTTTTGAACAACTAAAGAACAGATAGGTAGGTAGGTAGGTAGGATAGATAGAAAGATAGAAAGATAGATAGATAGATAGATAGATAGATAGATAGATAGATAGATAGATAGATGGATGGATAGAGTGAGCATTTATTAAGTACTTACTAAATATGCCAGCTATTGTACAAAAAACTGAGAATAAAAATACAAGCAGAAGGAAAGTCTCTGTTCTCAAGGAAATTAAATTCCAGTGAAAGAAGACAACACATAAAAGGGAACTGAAATGACGCTAGGGAAAGGAGTTACCCATGTGAGGTCAAGGTTTCGAGGTAGATCCAGGAATTATGAACTGAACAGGGTTTGAAGTAAAAATGGTGCTTTCTCAATTAGAGGATTGGGAGACCATTTGGTATAGGAGACTATAGATATAGAGGTTTCCATCTTTTGTTATCTATGATTAAACTCTTCTTTGATATGTGTAGAAGTTCATTCTAACATCCTTTGTTTTTTGAAATATCATGTTGTCAACACTATTGGGATTTTTTACATAGAAGGTGCAATTCTAGACTATTCTAATGGATTTTCCTTGATAGAAATAAATGACTTTCTTTGACATCGAAATTCTGAGGGTTACCCAATAAGTTTCTTTGTGATTATAGTTTAGGGTTTCTCATTGTCAGTGATATGGTGATTCTGTCTGTACTCTACTTTAAAAAAAATACTTCTGAAAAATTTCCTGCAAGGTGATATTAATTCATTATATTTTTCTGAGAAATCTTTTACTTTGACATTATTTATATCCTCAAGGTCAATTATTTTCTCATGGACAGAATTAATGTATTCTTCTAATGCTGTTATCCTTGTGTTTGGCATTAGCACACTTGATATTAGTCTTATGAGGCTATGCTCCTCTTTTTAAAATTCATTTTCAGATAACAATACTTCTTTCTGCTTTTTATATGTACCATTTAAGAATCTGACTTGGTTGATGACTTGCCAATGCAACTGCATTGGTGGATTTTTTTTTTAGCAATTCCCTTTTTTCTTCCTCATTTAAATCTT
The DNA here is from genome assembly GCA_028646515.1 of Pseudochirops corinnae. Lineage (NCBI taxonomy): Eukaryota > Metazoa > Chordata > Mammalia > Diprotodontia > Pseudocheiridae > Pseudochirops > Pseudochirops corinnae. The sequence continues at coordinate 3,024 of JAQQSV010007106.1, forward strand.
TACCACTTGTTTCATTAGAATTTCATTCTTGAGAGCTTTCTTATCCATCTTGGACTGACTAATTGAAAAGAAATTTAGGCTATTGGTTCCAACCTAATTCATGATATAACCGACCAAATTAGCATATATGAAAAATTAAATGTCTTTAGTTCTTTATTATTCACAGTATATAAGTGTTACTGATAGAAAATTTAATTATTGACCTTGGAAATGAATTAATTTGAATTACTGCTTCCTGACTGCCTTCTCTTTGGTGAAAGCCTGTAAATATTTAAATAGCCCACAGGTAGGTATATCAGAAATAGGGGGCAAAAATCAAGGAGCTCATCCAATCCATTAGGTGGATGATTCTTGTACTATTGTATAGGTCAAATCCTTAATAATATACTACAAGTCAAAATATCATCAAGAATATTTCAAACCCAATTTCCCTCATATATTTCACATAATATTTTAGATAAAAACAGGTGTACTTATTTTTATATAAAATGGCTTTCTTAAATGTACATATATGTGTAAATATTGAATTTTTATCAGTCAAATAATATAAAATGAAATGAACACCTGGTCCTTTAACAAGAGCATTGCAGTGAATCAATATGTAACCTGCATATTATGTTCAAATATAAATAATTGCTCCTTATTTGATTTTATTACTAATTGAGTGTTCTATGTAGAGAGTTTTCTTAAAATTGGGTATACTTATACAGTAAAATAATCTGAATTTGATGTTAAGGTTTCAATTTGACTTCTAAAAACCTTGTGTACAGTTCATGTAACCTAATCGTAGGAAGTCCATTGATTTTTAGTAATAAAGCAACAAGGATGTTATTTCCTTTTCAGTTTGTTTTTCTGTGTTCTTCTTATTCGTCATTGTCACATGCTTTTGAATTCTTTTAGTATCTTAAGATAACTTAAAAGATTTGTCAATAAGGTAAGATTGATAGTGCGTTTGAGATTTCTGTTTCAAACTAGATGCTAGTTTTTTTGTTTTCGCAGAGTATGTTTAGTCATTTTTTTCCAACTAGTTGTTTTGATATTGCTTTGATTTTCATTAATTTCTTTTGCATTTGGTAAACGCTGACATAAGAATACCTCAAACATGCCTTTAGTCACCTAGCCAAAAATTTTTTGTGTATATTTCTGAATTCCTTTTAATCACCTAATTTAATCTTTTTTTGTAATAGTCCTTTAGGTAGGCTTTGTGCTCCAGATCTCATGATTTGATCGGCTACTGATCTTCCATTAAAAGTTGATTATTGTTTCCAGGTAAAATTGCAGCATGTCAGTATTCATGAGGAAAAATATGATTCAAATCATGTTTTTCAAAAATCAATTTAGCCTCCAAGAAAATAGAATAATTATTTCTAGTGTGATTCTACTTTTGCAACAAGATTTTTTGAAGTGGAATTCTTAAGAATGTTTACAGATAGAATGGTACAGTGAGAATTGTAAAATTGTACAATGGGGGATGATAATAACAGCACCTACCTTACAGGATTGTCATGAGGTTCAAATGGCCTGATATTGGCAAAAAGAGCTTCGTACATTACCAGGCACGTGTATAGTAGACACTACATAAATGCTTCTACTTCCCTTCCCGCTCATCAAGGAGGATAAAAGGCAGTGTGTATTGTGTCCTTGGGGATGTGAGATATGGATTCTGTTGTACAGCAGCGTCCTCTCACTTATCTGAAGGAATTGGCATTTTTCTGAGAATGAGACCTAGTAAAAAAAGGGGAGTCAGGGCAAGCTCTACAAGGCAGTGACAAAAACTGCTTAGAGTGGATATCGCAAAAGTTTTCATTCCGTGAGGAATGCAGAGGATAGAGGACTAGAAAAGTATAGAAGCTATAAGCCAGAGAATGAAGACTTCAGCTTTTTTTCTACATTTGTCAGGAAATATCTTCCCCATGTTCATGCTCTTTCACCCCTCCAGGTGCCAGTACCTCACACGACAATATAGTCCAGCACTGAATCCCTAGGCCTTCTCTTCTTTCACGCATAGCAGCATTCATCAGTGGAACCCTCTCCTACTTCCAAAGTGAGGCCTCTTTCCTTTCTTTCTTCTACTTTCAACGTTTCCCCTCTCCTTCTTTCCCACTCCCTTGTTGGCTCTTCTCTTTTTGAGAGCACAGAGGTCCCCTTTCCTTCATTGTCAGCCCTTGCTTTGATGCTAGAGCTGCACCCATTCTTCTCTATCCCTCTACTCCCCCCCACCAAAATCCTTTCCTGTACCTCCTCTGTTGTACTGTTTTCTCACATGTTGTCCCACAAAAGAAGCATTCACTTGTAGGCAGGGTATTTTCAGGTTCTGTTCTTAATTGACCTCTGTCCTCCTTTTCACTATTACTTCAACTAGATTTGTGCCTAGCTATATTGGTTTGCTTCCTATGCTAATGCTAGCGAGTCCCAGGGGAGGAGGCAGCTTATAAGAATAAAGTAAGGAAGGGAAAGGAATGTACCAATTTTGTGGGAGCCTCACTTCCTATTCCAGGCAGCACCTCATCCCACCTCCATCTCTTTGGTAGGGCTGGTGAATAATGGCCCCAGCCTTACCTGTCTCTCTAAGGGTCCTCCAGCCCAGGAACAAGGAGCTGGGTAACGGGGTGCTTCAGGCCACAGCACGGGGGTCTCTGCCCCCCATCCCTGATCCCAATGGATTTTTCTGTTATTTTATAAAAATGAAATCAAAGAAAGAGCATGTCAGAGATCTTTGTTTTAATGTACATTTAGAAAGAAGTCTCTTACTGTTTTTTCTGTTGTCATTTTGTCACTGTCCTTGCCTCTTGCATTTATTCACTTCTCCTGTATTTCTGTTATTTGGGGTGTTTGAGAAGCAGATATCTCTTCAGTTCTGGTTTTGTTTCTAAAAATATTTCAATCTCCTCTGTATTATTATGCATCCATCTTTGTGCTGTATGGTTTAACTTAGATTTTTGTGATAGATGACCCCTGGCTGCATCCTAAGCACCATTGCTTTTCAGAACACATTATTCTATTCCCTCCTCCTTTTTCTAATGGGTGTTGAATAGTCTTGAGTTGTTTCAATATTCTTTCCTTTGTATCTTTCTCTTGATGATTTGTAAAACTTTTTTCTGAATTGAATTATTAAATTTAACCACTATATGTTTTGGAGTTTGTAGCCTTTGGGTTTTTTATTTTAGTTTTTTTGGGGGGGGAGATAATCTGAATTCTTTGAATTGGAATTTTATTTTATGTATTCAAAATTTCTAGAAGTTCTTTTCTATTATTGTCTTTATTATGATGTTAAGGGTTTTTGTCCTATCCTGTTTTTCTGAGAGATCTATGATACTTAGGCTGTCTTTGTGCGTCCTTTCTACAAGATAAGTATTTTTTTGCTTGCATAATGAGTATATATTCTTTTAATGTTCCTGGTTTTTTGCTTCTTTTCTTCTAGGTTATCCTTTACTTCTGCCCAGTCTATCATTGATTCTTTTTTTCCCTTTGGTGAGGTTTGCCATTGCAGATTCAGGTTTTTCTGTTCTCTCCCCCCCCACCTTTTTTTTTTTTTTTTGATGCACAGTACATAAATTGTATTCTTATAATTCTCATTTCTCTTTTAAAGGAATTTTAGATACTAGACAACTAAATTAGACAATGTCTAATTTAAAGGAATAGCATGTTGTAGTTCCATGTTCTCAAATTCCACAGGGTTCTCTTTCTCATCAAGTGTTCATTATTTCCCTTGAGCTTACTTATTACATCTGGAAGCTATATATCCTTACTGTTGATTCTTCTGTTTTTGTTCAAGATCTTTGAGACTTCTTCCTGAAATCTTTGGTACTCTCAGTCTCTCTTCTTCCCCCTTATTTGCCATATCACTCACTTCCTGACTCCCTCTTCTCTGACCTGGGCTTTCCCTGGCTGCTGGATCATAAAGCCTCTTAGCTTCCTCCCATTCTTGGCAATTCACTGTTCACCAGCCTAGGTCTTTTCCCTAGTTGACTTTTGGGTAATGAAAACAGGACCCAGCTGGATGCTGTGCTTTTTCCTGCATGAGTACTGTACAACCCCTCTCACACACAATAACCTGTCCTGGTAACCAGTCCCAAGCCCCTCTATTACTTAATTCTCTCGCCCAGCACTGACAGTTCAGCTCTTTGCAGCACTGGTGCTTTCAGGTTCTAGTCTCTGGCAGGCTTTTACTCAAGGCTTGAGCAAAATTCCATAGCCTAGAGTTGTGTTGCCATGACAATAGAAAGAGGGAGGGGGGACCAGAATGTAAGAGGAACCTTTTTTTAAAAAAAATTTTATATGTTTTTTTTCCAATTACATTTTAAAATAATTTTTAGCATTCATTTTTTAAAATTTTGAATTCCAGATTCTTTCCTTCCTTTTCCTCTTCCCTCCTTTAGAAAAGGCAAGAAATTTGATATGGAATATAAATAAGCACTCTCATGCAAAACATATTTCCATATTAACCAGCATGATGAAAGAAAACACAGACAAAAAAAAAGTTTTTTTAAAAGTATGCTTCTATCTGCATTCAGACTCCATCAAGTATTTTTCAAAAATAAGCCCTTTAGGATTGTCTTGGATCATTGTGTGGCTGAGAATATGTAAGTCATTCATAACTGATCATTGTACAATATTGCTATTACTGTATGTTATGTGCTTCTCATGCTGTTCACTTCACTGGAAGTGGTTTTTGGTATAAGCTTCTGTTGTGTCCTTGGCTCTGTTAATGTATCTTTGCCGCCAGTAGTGCAAGAGGTAGAGGAGGGGTGCTGAGTGAGTTCAGGGTCAGTAAGTGTTGGTTCCTGGTTTGGGGTTTTTTTTTGTTTGTTTGTTTCTTTGTTTTTACCTTCTTTTGGATTCTGGGTATCCTAGGCCATGGAAACAGCTGAAGTTACTTTATCTTTGGAACCTAATTTCTATTTTGGAAAGGTGGTGGGAATAGGAGAAAATGTCTAGTCTGCCATCTCATCATTCATATGACCCTGAAGTTTCTTCATTTTTTTTCTTAAAAGATATTTGCTGTTTATAAAGGGAAAAAATTATAAGTGAGACCAGTTAATGGTGGTATTATATAATCTAAATTGAGCATTATTATCGTGACTTGTATTATTCACTAAGGTGTTGTCATAATTTCAAGCCAAATAATCTATTTAATTCTGAACTTTTCCTACTGTTTGTATTAATAGACTTGAGTTTTTCAACTAAATGCGATAACACCAGAAGATTTATTTTTTGTCTAGATCTGTGATATCATTGTACAGAATTGAACTTTACCATAGGCTTAGAGAGTTTCCTGTATCTCTAAGTTAAATGACTTGCTCTGGGTCAACAAGCCAGGATGTGTTAGAAAAAAAAGACAACACAGTTTTTCTCCTTCTTCCAAGGCATGCATTCTTTCCGCTATACATGTTGCTTCTCTGTTATTTTGGATAATATTTCTTTTTTACTGAAGAATATTAAACTGATATTTTCTTGAGTTGAAGTTGCTTTGAGTTAGGAACCAGGTAGGTGTTCTATCCTCCCTACCCTGTAAGATTGTTTTTAGAATAACATGAGATAATATATGTGAATATACTTTGAAAACCAACTTGACATGAAAATATAAGATATATAATATTGTCATATAGAAGTTACAAAATCATTTCTTTTTTCACATAGATCAAATCCTTTTTATGAACCCAAACTAACTCCTACTCCAAATAATTGGGTGAGTCCAACTCCAGAACCAGAAACTGAAAAGAAAATGAAAAGAAAGGCCCCGGAACCACCAGGACGCTTCCCAAAAACAGAAGGAAGAAGAAGTGAGAATCCTGTTGTTGCTGTAGGAGCAGATCTCTTATCTTCTCCTAAGGTAGGCTTTGGGATTTAACAAAGAGTCATAGTATTTGCTTTTTTATGCCTTTTATTCTAAATTTAAACAAAAAGAAGTGAGAGACATGTTTGACCATATTATTACTTAAGCAAATCCATTTTGATGGAACTTTTAATGGACATATTGCTATGCATTATTTCCACACCAAAATGAACATATTAGTTGCCTGTCTAAGATTTTGTGAGTGTTCCTTTGAAGTCAGTGGAAAAAAAAAACAAAGGCAATAATTATTGCATTGTTGGCAGCTTTAGGTAAATAAAAGGAGTTCTAAGACGTGTGGAACCATTTTTTTTATAGTATAGAGGAAAGAATAGAAATCATCTTCTAATAAAGTTACTGGGTTCAGTAATATTTCATTGAACTAAGAATTCCACTTGGAAAAAGTTGTTTTCTGATTGACTAATACTTAAATTTTGGTCTAACTGCCTTTTTTTCACATGGAGTTTAATGCATAATGACTATGTAGCATGAGAAAGGAAACTGGTTTCAAATTCTAAACAGAACCTGAAACTTTTAAATAATTTAATTTTAAAGAGTAGTGTTCTGCTTAAAGTAAACGTGTTGGCATTTTGTAATTGTAAGATATCTAACTTCTTCAATCTGTAGTTAACTATTCATATAATTCTGTAGATAATGCTTTTTTTTAACTTCCTAAGAAGTAGGCCTTTTTTTTTGTCCTACACATTTGAAGCCTTATTTCAAAACCACTTTTACTTTTGAAGATTTGTAATCAGTCAAGGGTAACTGAAAATTGCCTCTCAAAATTGCTAATCAAACTTTAGAAGAATTATATATAAGATTTTTGGGGGCAAATTTGTGGTTTTTTTCTTTTTCTTTGTATAAGCTTCCAATTGTGTTTGTACATGTACTTAATCATATGCAACTTGCAAGTAAAATTTCTTATCAAAATTATATGTACATTTGTATATAAATATGTGTGTCCCAATTAAATACTAGAGTTTTTTTTCTTCTTATGCCCTGTGATTTATATTATTTTATTTGACAGTTTGGATATGAAGTAAACTTAGTTTAAGCAAATCATATATATTTTAATAGTTTACAGAATTCATAAATTAAGGAGGATTAAGTACTGTGTTTCACAAAGTGATCATTTTAAATAGACATTAATGAATGGTTTCTGTTTGTGAATGTTTGATTTACCCTCTTTTAGAAATATAGCTATTAAAGCAAGGTGCTCTTTAAGAAAGTTAATGTTGCTAGTCTTGATTCTAATAGCCCAGTCTTCCTTCCTAGTTACTTCTTAGTTACAAATGCTTAAGTTGTTGAATTTAAGATAGAAAAAAGTTCTTGCTCTATAATATTAAGAGTGTGCTCTATAATATTAAGAGTGTGTGTGTGTGTGTGTGTGTGTGTGTGTGTGTGTGATAAACACACATAACTGCTGAGGGCCCAGACTCTAGACCTTTTTCATTATCACCACTAGGACCTGGCCTCCCAATCTGAGACAGGACCTAGAGACATGGAGACTTGTCTCTCCCTTTACTTTTCCATCAAAGGTTCCAATGAACATAATCCAATTAACATCTGTCCCTGCTAGGGAAGAAGGGTGAGTGATGATGCTACATATAACAAGCTTATATCTTGAATACATGAAATGTATCCCTTTCTCCCTCCTGATTCCAAGAATCTCTAGTTTCCTTCAAGTAGTGTCTCCTACTGAAAACCTATCCTGATCTCTGCTCCCCTCTGTTGCTAGCTAATGCTCTTTGCTCCAGAAATTACTCTGTATTTACTTACATAAATTTTATATTTATTTATTTTTGTTTGTATTGTTTCTTCCCAGTAAAATGTAAACTCGTTGGGATCAGATACTTTTTCCCCTTTTTTTATCTTTTAATAAACTCAGCTTCTGGCATAAAGCTTATCACATTTAATAAATACTCTTTAAATAAATGAAAGATGATACTGAACCATTAAGAAAAAGGTTATATTTTATTCAATATCCTCTACTTAAGAAAGCTGGGTTCTGTTTTACATTTTAGAGTTTTATCAGAAATTATCAAAATGAAAAGTTTTCATGCTAGCAAAGTTTTATCAATGCTAAACACTATTTTTCCTACAAGAAAAAGGACATTATTGTGTCTGCATATCAACTTGGTAATGTCTTTCAAATGTCTGGATTGTGCATGTTACACATCTTTTATCTGCCTAGAAGTTGATTTATTTAACAAGTAGCAACTGTTTTTGATAGGGACTCTCAGCAGTAGAATTTTAAATACCATTGATTGTCCTTATGAGCAAAAAATAAGCACAAATAAAATAATAAAAATATTTTATTAATATACATTAATAAAAAAACTCAGATTAGTACTTTAAGAATAAATGCATCCTCACAGACTTTGAATCTACCAGTCATAGATGGACTAGTAATCATTGACCATATTTATATAGTACTTTAAGGTTTGCAAAGGTATTCATGTTATTTTATTTAATCTTCACAACAAACCTGAAAGATTTTTGGAGTCTTGTCATCCCCCTTTTAGGCCCAGAGAAGTTAAATGAATGCCCATGGTCACATAACTAATAAGGGTCCAGGGCAGGATTATGGAGCCATTTTTTTTAGAATCAACAATAAATAAAAATAAAATCTGGTATAGTTTACCATACATTTAGGTAAGTGAAGTTTTTGTTGCCAAAAATCATGAACTAGTATTTGCCTTTTCTTGTATTTTCCATAAAGGATGCAAGTACATATATCATTTTCGTAAAGATTTTGTGCAGTAGAGAAAGTAGGCATATGTGTTTGTAGTTGTTGATATCATCTTGATCACTTTTTTTAGGAGAGAATAATAGTCACATTCCCCTCTTCATCTTTCCCCCCTTCCCTCACCCAGTGTAAGATGATAGATAAAGTACTAAACTTGAAGTTAGGAAGACCTATGTACCTACATTCAGATTCAACTTCTGATATTGACTGCTATTATAACCATGGAGAGAGGAGGAGCAGAGAAATAAAAATAATACATTTCAGTGAAATATTCCTAGTAGTCATCAGATTCCTTTAATTTCATTAAACTCTTTTTAAATTTGTATTAAGAGGAATGATAAGAAAAGAGGAATATATGAGAGTTAACAATGGAAGGAAATACACAGTTGAAAATCATAGAAGTGAATGTGAATGGGGCAAACTCACCCAAATAACAGAAGAAGGTAGCAAAAAAAAGTAAAATCTAATAATATGTTGATTATAAGAAGCACACTTGAAATATAAAGAGTCAAAAAATGAAGAACTAGAGCAGAATTTATTGTATTTATTTATTCCTACCTACCCCACTCCCTTACCTCCAAATGTTTTAGTTCTGATTACCAACTCCTCTAGTTCTCCCTTCTATCTACCTCTCCCTCCCTTTTATTCTCATCCCTTTTTACTTCCATATAGGGCAAGATAGATTTCTTTATCCATCTGAACATGTATGTTATTTCCTCTTTGAGCTAATTCTGATGAGGATAAGGTTTAAACTTTGCTTGCCAACTCCCCACCCTGCATCTTCCCCTCTATTATGTCTTTCATGCCTTTTTTATGTGAGATAATTTGCTCCCATTCTATCTCTCCCTCTTCTTCTTCCACTGCAATCTTCTTTCTCACCCCTCCCCTTTTTTTGGAGTATCATCCCATCAAAGATTGAAATTGTTTCCTACTTATTTTATCTTGTATATTTTATACAAGATCTTTTCCATTAGAATTTAAGGACCCTTGAGAATAGGCATTTTTTAGGTCATTGTATTCCTAGTGCCTGGTGCATATTAACCACTTAAATACTTAATGATTGGTCCTTTAAGGCAGGGACACAGTGTCTGTCTTTGTATATGTCTGCCTCAAAGCCTCAATCACTAAAGAATATTTATTGAACCAAATTCAGAATTTTAGATATATTTCACATCATTGAAGTAGGACATTATTAATACCCTGTCTCTTTGTATAAAATGACATTGCCCTGGTTCAACATATTTTAATGACACTTGACATAGAAAACATTTCTTAAAATTCATCTTTTCCAATCCATTTTCATTCACATATCTTCTTGGATTCCAAAAGGGTGACTGTCACAGAGTGTGATGAGACTGAAAAAAAATAGAAAAAAGATTATAGGCTTTAGAGCTGGAAGAAATCTTCAAAGTAATGTAGTCTAACTCCCCCATTTTACAGTACATGAAACAGAGGCCTGGAAAGGTTAAAGGATTCACCCAGACAGTAAATGGTAGAACTGGAATTTGAATTCTGGTTCTCTGATTTCGTATCTAATACTCTCTCCCTTATACTACACAACTTCTTCAATAAATGATCCCCGGGTTATATGCTTCATCAAAAACATACTACATACTGTCATAGAGAAAGCAAAAATGACAGCTTCGAAAGTGAGCAATAATTATTTATGATGTGGAGGTCATTTTTAGTTTATTCTTTTATCAGGGGAAAGAAAGGTTTTCCACTGGCCAAGCACTACAAGTGACAAATGTGCATAATAAAGGCAGGATTCATAGATGGATAAAGAACCTTACCTTCTTAGTTTGCCTTTTTTTCTGTTTTAAATTCTTTTGCCTGATAAGCCTAAGAAAAAGAGATATTTTACCCTGATTAGATTGTTATCCATAGCAGAGCACTATGATCTCCACCCAGAGATAGCCTTAATCTTAGTCTGGGTGAGCTATGCATATTTTTTGTTACCTGGATGCCTTGACTAAGACTAAAGAGCTATCAATTTGCCCTTATTGCTGAAAGGTTCTGTCTAGCCTTTCTTGCTTCAAAATTTAGCCCTAGAGAGATTATCTCAAGCCCTGGTAGTATGAAACAGTTCTCAGCGGTATATATACTCCTCAGCCTTCATTGATCACAAAACCATAAGAGATCAGCAGAGCAAAACCTTGAAGAGATGACCATTCCCAGAAGCTACTGTTAGAGGAGTAAAACGATTCTCTGCTGAGACTCCATGCCTAACAGTCCCTAGGAACCTTGAGACCAGTATGATCTGGTGGAATAACTCATCTAGTAGATACTGTGAGAATAATACAATGACATTACCAAAAGACATTAGTACTCCTGTAACATTCTTCATAAATGTAACCTGGCCATAGTTAATTCCTTTCTGTATGTGCCCCTCATTCATTACCATCATGCCCATTCTCACCCCAGTTGGTGTGTATATTTGTAAGAGAGTGTGCCTTAAGTTTGTGGCAGGAATGTTTTATTTTAGTTTTTTTTTTTTTT
>JAQQSV010007107.1:0-14103 GCA_028646515.1 Pseudochirops corinnae
TCAATTGATTCTGTGCCCTCTGTCTATGTATACCTGTACACATATATACACACACACATATGTCTTCATAACACATATATACACTCCTATGCAGACATATGTGTATGTATACATATATACATTTATATTCCCTTCAACTATTCTCATACTGAGAAAAGTTTCACAAGTTACAATAAAGGGAGTCTCTTATGGAAGATAACAGAAGGAATTAAAAAGAACTAGATCCTGGATTCAAAGTCTTCTGTCCAACTGAGAGTGAATGTGAGATCTCCAGGTCTGGAGGAGAAGGGGAGAAGATGGATTTCTATAGCCCAGTAATTCAAGAGAGAAGGTGCTTCTCTGAAGAGGTTTGTCCTCTATAGTACAGAGAATATGCCTGGACTCTTCACAAAGCATCTTTTCTCACATAGACATTTTCTGAACAGTTGAGAAGGCTGATGATTTTATTAATGAAAGATATAGCAAGGCAAATGAAATTATATTGTGGGTAAGGGAATGAAGAAAAGGTAGAGATCAGTAGATTAGACAAAAAGATATAGCTAAAGGAAGGTTTATGAAGGAGAACATACGAAAAGAAGGATAAAAGAGGGAAACTTCAGAATTAAAGGTCCTGAAGGAGAAGCACTCTTGATAGAGACAAAAATCTCACCCTGGTGGGCAAGTTCAGGATAGTGGAGAGGTGTTCACCACATGTGAAAAAGAAACCCGCAACACTGTCCTCTCAGGATATAGTGTTTGAGGCAGGTGAATTCTAAAACTATTTCAAGAATCACAGAAAACTGATTTCATGCCAATTCAATTCAATGAACATTTATTAAGAGACTGTCTGAAGCTAATGGTCTTAAAGCGACATCTGAGAGACACCAATCTCAGCTTCATCATACCCCAGGTCCTCAGAAGACATTGGTGGGTCATCTTCTCCCATCCTGGAGTTAGGATATCCCTCAAAGAACTCAGGAGACTGACCTAGAACCAAGAAAATGAAACCGAATTTGTAGCTTTGTCTAAAGACAAACAAGTAGTCTTTGGTGGTGGCACAGGTGGGTGAAAAGAATGCCACCTTCAAGACCTGGGCTAAGAGTCTTTTCTCAGTCCTGTTGCACCATTGACAGGAAAGGGAGCAGGAGTGGCCAGGACTGAGACAGGGCTATGGAAAGGCTTCTTTCTAGATTGGTAGTGGCTTGGATTCAAAGGGAATGGGAGCCTGGAGGAGGCAGCTTCAGAACCCCAGGGTATGCTCATTTTCTTCTTTAGTCATATCACTGTGGGTACAATTGCCCCAGGTACATTTCTAGAAAATGTCAATACAGAGAATTCTTAATGTACTAACAAAATATTTTTGTCATACATACATATATATGTATATATACACACATACATATACATATATATGGATAGATGGATATATGCATATATAGAAACTTATAAATATACACTTGAATGTATGTAACCACATATGTTTATGTGCACATACATGTATGCACACATTTTTAATAGACAGGCATGTCTGTATATAAACACATGTGTTTACATATGTGTATGTGTAGGTAAATCAACGCCCCCATCTTCCAAAGTAAGTTCACCCATAGCTGGAAATTTGACTTCTCAATATCAATAAGTCTGATGGGAACCACTCACCTGTGTGTGACTCCCTGTCCTCATCCCATTCATCAGTAGACCCCAGAGTACCACCTTCATTCATCTGGGTGAAAGGGGGAATTTCAGGCCCAGATAAATCTTCAGCATCATCATACCCATCACCTGGGGCATCATCAGGGCAACCTGAGACATCTGAAAGAGACATGATAGTTTTTTTTTCAACACAATTTTTAATTTTTTCTGTGCATGAAGGATCTTTGTGCATGTGAAAATAAATATGCAATTTTATTTTTTTTTAAAGGTAGACAGAGTATTAGGTGTTCAAAGCTGAATTCAGCTGAAGAAGAAGACTACATAGGGTTAGAGATAGAGACCTGACTTGCATTAAGAATCACCAAGGTGGGAAAGGGGACAAATGCTCCCCCATAGAGACCAAGGATTTCAGTCCCTTTAGTATTATTTTTCCTTTCTTTTCTTTTACCTTCAAAATTCTCCTCTCTCAATTTCTGTTGCCCCTCTGCTTATCATTGGCCCTGGCTTCAAGGAGGAAATCTCTTCCCCCAGAAGTTTCAATCCTTCCATAATTCAATTCATGTTGCTCTGGTGATAGTGACCACAAGACAGAATACACCACAGAGACTAAGCTGATTCCCTGAACTATCTTCCAGATTCTGACCCCCCTTTCATCATTATTCTAACCCTGAAATCAAGCCCTATGTCCTTCTCAGGGTCTTAGCCACCTATCAGATCAAACCTGGTTCCCTGCCTCCCTTTCCCTGAATCATTTCCCTTGGCTCAATCAAAACCTCCATCTCCCAAGCACGTGTTTGGAGTCAAACAGAAAGCATTTAGGATAGTCAACATTTAGGACATTAGCATTAAAGATATTCTTAAAAGCTTGGTCTAAGGAGCTGTGAATGTCTGGGATGAGGAGGAGTTGAGGACAGCAGAGTAGTATTTTAACTGATGTGTTCCAGAGCAGAAAACTCCTTGAGAAACATGAGTCCTTGCCTCTAAGGCCTGCCCTTTCCTGTTACTTAGGAAGGGGCATGTTGGCTTTTCCCTTCATTTTTCCTCATATAGTATTGAAGCTTGGCTCTCACATCACCCAGAAGAGACCCTGAGGAAAAGATTATGATAGAATCAAGTAGGAAAAGGAAACTCATTCCATCCCTCCATCCCCCAGGTTGGGTGTATCCACAGACTTCAGAACAATGTGACAATATGCTCAGACACCAAGGAGGCCTACCTTAAACAGGAGGCACGAGGCATTCCCACTCCTTAGTGAAAGGAATAAAAGATTCATTGTTTGAGAAGATCAATCAAAGTGAGGTAAGACTAACGGATCTCCAAAACACAACAGAAACTCATGCCATCTTCCTAGAAGTCTCCATATTTGGCTGGTAAAGAACTTGGTTGTCAGGACATTAGTAACATAAAACAAAGTATGTTCTAATATTTGCAGCATGTCATAGGTGATGTTGTCCTAACAGAAAAGTGCTGTTCTTTGTACAGAGTAAGGGAAAAGTGTGGAAAACTGAAAGTTTGTTAGTGAGTGAGGATCTCAACTCTGCTCATAAGGACCAGTACAATTCATGTGGATGGAAAAGTCCTAAGGGCATCCCCAGAAGAGTTCACTGAGGAGAGAGCAGGGAAACCTGAGGCTCACCCTCAACCTGGAGATCCTCCAACTGCCCCACGCAACAGCACGGTAGAGGGGACTGGGTGTATTTCACCCACAGTTCGTTGTTGTTATCTTTTAGGGACATTCAAGTCTTCTTCCAATCCTGCTCTTACCAGGAAAGCTCCGAATTTAGAGGTAATTGTATAATGGTGTCAATTAATAATAATGTTACTGAGTTGACTATCTTCTTAGAGAAATGAAATCATTGCATCTTTGGAACTGAAATGATGAGGGCCTGATCCTGAACTATAATCAGTGGGACCCAGACTGACAAAAGAACTTCAGAACCAAAAGAACATAGAACTCTGAGCATTTTCCCTCTAGAAATGAAGTTCAGAACTTCAAGGCTGTTGGTCCTGGATACCCATATAGAGAATGGGAAATGTTTTGAAACTAAAATGTTATGGGATAAAGGGAGTCACAGCTGGCAGGTATAGGCAGAGATTTCTGAAGGTACCAAGGTCATAGATTCTGATATAGACCAAAGCATATATAGTTCATGTCTAGAATGTCCAAGGGAGGAGACTGGGCAGAAGATACACATACCTCATTCACTCAGAAAATCCTCCTTGTCCCCTGTCAGGTAGTAATCAATATCTTGGTACACAGCTTCATAAAGAGAATCTCCATACCTGGAAAAAGCTGGGACAAATGGCCATGGATCAGAAACTCTGGGCCTGAGACCATCACCTGGCATGTATTTGTCTTAGAGGCCCTCCTAAATCTACTTTCTGTTCACACTCGGACCACTCTCTACTTCTAATATGGGTGCCTGTTCTGCCCAGCCCAATATGGTATGACATTGGTTGAAATCCCATACTTAACACAAGCTCTGTGCTCACAGCTTAGCCTCTCCTGGGTCAATGAGAGTTGGAGCTATTTGGGGCTTGAACACCAGAGCAAACCATATGGGTCATATCCAGTTCTGTAGTACTTTGTTTCACATTGTCCCTATCCCTATCATGGCCCCTCTTCACTCACACACTCACACATACACACATACACACACAAGCACATGTACACACACACACAATTTCTCATGATATTCAGTGACTCCCCCCCCCCAAGTTGCCCACCTTGTTGCTGGATTCTCCCTTTGTGCATCTGAATCCCTAGGAGGATGGGGACCAGGAAGAGAAGGGCCCCTAAAATGAGGCAGAAGATCCCAAGTAGAGAGGATATGCCAGAATTCAAAGAGGCAGTAACCATCTTAATGACTGGTCCTTTGGAGAAAAAGAATCACAACGTTCTGCATTATGGAAGAAGTTGTCAAATTTTCCCCAGAAGAGTTCACTGAGGATAGTATGGAGAGAGCAGGGAAACCTGAGGCTCACCCTCAACCTGAAGATCCTCCAACTGCCCCATGCAACAGCATGGTAGAGGGGACTGGGTTAGGCCTAGATGCCCAAGAAAGGACACTGAAGGAACCATCCTTCTTTTTTAGGGACTGATCCCAGATCTTCACACTGGAAATTGGCAGGAGGGCGATATATTCTTGAAGAACATTCTGTGGACCCTCCCAAAACCCAACTGTATATGCCAGCCCAGAAGCCCCTGTACAGTTTCTCAGGATTCTGGTACAGTAAATCTCCTCAGAGATAAAAGAGTCCCACAAGGTCAACCTTGGGCCTGGCAAGGTTTCTGCTACCAAATTAACCCAGAGTTGGTAGGAATAGAGTAAGGGAGTGTCAGAGCACTACACCTTTTATGGTAGATGGCAAGGTTGTCCCCTCAATTGGAAGAAAATAGGAGAAAACACATCTGAGGAATCAGCAGAGATCAGTTTGGGCTTGGCTTCTGGATCCTGCTCTAAATTCATCTATTGAGTGAAAATCCTCCCAAAATGTTCCATACAAACAGCTTAAGAAGGCTAGATCCCCTAGAGCCCCTTCATCCAGCTCAAGTTTAACAAGAGCTCTGACCTGTGCTGAAGTCAAATCCAAATCCAGGGGCCATAACTGAATATTTCTGGAAGGAGCAAATATTCTCTATGAGAGTTTTATAGGTCCCCCCACACCACACCCCAACCTCTAGCTCACAAGTTTCTCAGCAGATTCTCTGACCTAACACAGTTAATTCTCCAAGACATGAAAGATTCCCATAGTGAATGCATATCTCACATAACCTTCCTCCTGTCCCATAGACATCTCAAACTCAATGTCTCCAAAAATACATTCATCATCTTCTGTTATTTCTCCTCCTAATACAACTCACCCCCTTTCCAAACTTCCCTGTTACTGCTGAAGACACTACCACCCTCCCAATCACTCAGACTCACAATCTTGGGTTATCCTTAAACCCTCGCCCTCACTTTCCCCACAGGTCCAAGTAGTTGGAAAATCTTGTCATTTCCATCTCCACATATTCCCTTCTCTACACCAGTACAGCCACAACTCTAGTTCAGGACCCCACCATCTCCAGGACTATTACAAAACATTCTGACTGGTCCTCCCCATGCCAATCTATCATTTAATCAACTGCTAAAGTGATCCTTCTAGAGCAGGGGTAGGGAAGCCTACGACCTCAAGGCCACATGTGGCACTCTAAGTCCTCAAGTGCAGCCCTTTGACTAAATCCAGACTTCATAGAAAAGATCCCTTAATAAAAGGTTTTGTTCTGTAAAACTTGAACTCAGTCAAAAGATCATGGCCAAGGACCTAGAAGGCCACATGTGGGCCTCAAGGCCGCAGCTTCCTCACGCCTGGTCTAGAGTGTACTTCTGGCCACATGATTTTTATTGCTGGTAAATCATTTCTCTGTCGTGTCTGACTGTCTGTGACCCCATTTAGGTTTTCTTGGCAGAGATGCTGGAGTACTTTGCTCTTTTCTTCTCTAACTCATTTTACAGTTGAAGAACTGAGTCAAACAGGATTAAGTGACTTGCCCAGGGTCACACAGCTAGTAAGTGTCTGAGATCAGATATGAACTTCAGGAAGATGAGTCTTCATGACTCCAGGCCAGTACCACGTAGCTGGCCACATCATGCCCATGTTCAATAAAATCCGGTATTTCCATTACCTCCAGGATCCAATAGAACTTTGTTCTTCACAGTTCTTCACAACTTGGCCTCATTGTACTTTTCCATGATTCTTATACACTCCTCCTCTCCATATACTCTACTCTCAGCTATATAAGCCTTTTCCCAGTTCCTTACACATGATACTTCATCTGTGCACCTGAATATTGTCTTTCTGGCACTCCTTACATGATGTGTCTAGTCTTCTTACCTCCATGCTGAGCTTCCTTCAGGACTCACCTCAAATACTGCCTTCTTAAGGAAACTTTCCTAAGATGTGCCAAGATACATAAGCTTTCCTTCTAGGTGACCTTCATTCTACTCTGCATGGACCTTCTATGAGTCTAGTGATTTATATGCTGTTTCCCCCATTATACTGTAAGGCTGCTTGAAAGTAATGAAGCTTTTTGTCCTTCTTTCTATTGCCAGGGCTTAGAATAGTGCCTAGCACATAGTAAGCACTAATTAGTAAATTCCTGTGGAGTGATTGGTTTTGTGGGCTAGAGCTGAGGGGGAGGGGGCTGCACATTGTACCTTTTTCAGTAGCAAAGAGGTATAAGGAGGGGCAATGGATACAGTGCTGGACCTGGAAGATAAGAAAGATCTGAGTTCAAACACAAGCTCAGACGCTAGCGGTATGGGCAAGTCACTTGAGCCTTATTTGTTTCAGTTCCTAATCTGTAAAATGAGAACACGCTGGAAAAGGAAATGGCAAACAACTTCAGTACCTTTCTGAGTCCATGGAGTCATTAAGAGTCGGACATGCTTGAATGACCTAATAACATTATCTTGTCCTTTTCACTGGACAAAAAGAAACAACAACTGGAGGCATGAGTAGAGATGAAGCTCCACCCAAGATTCACTATTCAAACAGCTCAGGAAGTTCCCCCAATCGCCTACATACTTTCTCCCCAGCGCAAGCTTGGGGAGAGGGCTGGACGACAGAAGAAGGATTTTGAGTTTGGGAGTCACAGGACCTATGTTCAAATATTTCCCAGCAAGATATACTTGCTAATCATTTTTGAAAAGGGATAAGGTCAAAGGAGAAAATAGAATAAGTGGGGAGTGGGAGAGGATGGAGGGAAATGTGGTTAGTCTTTCTCAATATAACTACTATGGAGATGATTTGGGTAATTACATATGTACAATCTGTGTTGAGTTGCTTGTCTTCCCAGTGGGGGTAGGTGAGGAGGGAAGAAGGTAAAAGAATCTGGAACTGGAGTTTTTAAGAAAAAATGTTTAAAAATTGGTTTTTTGCATGCAACTGGGAAATAAGATGTACAGGTATGGGATATGGAAACCCATCTTGCCCTACTAGAAAGTGAGGGGAGGGTGAAGGGGGAGGATATGGGAGAGAACAGATTGGGGAAAGAGGTATTCAGTGAGCTTGCAATTTTGGGGTGGGGGTGGGGGAAAGACAGGGAGAGAAAAAATTGTAGCTCAAAATCTTGTGGAAATGAATGCTGAAAACTAAAAATAAATAAATTTAAAATTAAAAACACAAATAAATAAAAATTTTTTAAAAGATATACTTGCTAGTCTGTGTGACCTTATGGCATTCACATAACCACACTTGACTTCTATTTCCTCTTCTGCAAAGCAAAGAGTTTAGAATTTTGACCATTAGTTTTACTTTCGGTTCTAAATTCTATGACCCCAGCATCAAATTACAGCCTCCCTTGGTACCAGAGGACAGACTTCTGAAAGTTCCATTTAGATTCACACTCTAGCCCCATGTCCAAATCAGTATCTATCTCAGAGCTCCCAGTCCCATCTTATGTCCTTCATATTCACCTGAGCACTTCACACCAGCATCCTCCTCATGCTTACAGTCATTTTGCCCCCAGGGCCTTGCAGAGTAATCCCACAGAGAGGACTCCCTCCCTCTCTACTTCATATCATCCAGCCAGTTGGTCCCATTTCCTGGACCAAATGCAGCCCATTCCAGGGCAGCCAGAGCAGAGCCACAATTCAGCTGCTCACAAACCACATTAGCATCTGCTAGGTCCCAGAAATCATCACATACTGTCCCCCAGGAGCAATTGTGCCAGATCTCCACTCGTCCAGAGCATGCAGTTTCTCCTCCCCTTAGTCGGAGTTTGTCTGCTTCTGGAAAGGCAGCAGAATCCCCTGTTATACTTCCAGCTTAGAAGTGAGGGACCTCTAAGAGCCCCAGGTATAGAGAGAGAGGAACTGATATACCTATGCAGTGACCAGAGGTTGGGCAGTCAATGACCTTCCTTCCTGCAAAGAGAAGATATTGGGAAAGGGATGGCTAGCTGGCACAGTGAATAGAGCACTGGCCCTGTAATCAGGAGGACCTGAGTTCAAATCCAGCTTCAGACACTTAACACTTACTAGCCATGTGACCTTGGGCAAGTCACTTAACCCCAATTGCCCCTCCAAAAAAAAAGAAAAAAAAAAGAAAAAGAAAAAGGGGGTATGGATGAGAGGTGTTACAAAAGGAGCTTCAACAAATGGCAAATGATTACATATGGTGGGGCAAAAGAGAAGGAAGAGTTGAGTGTGACACTTGGGACTAGGTGACTAGGAGGATCATGGTGTCTTTCACAGTGGTAGGAAAGTTAAAAAGATGGGACAGTGTAGGAAAAAATAAGTTCAGTTTTGGACATATTAGATGTAAGATGTCTACAGAACATCTAGCTCAAAATGTCCAATAGGAGATGTGAGACTGGAGGTGAGGACAGAGGATCTGAGAGTCATCTGCATACAGGTGATACTTTAACCCAGTGGAGCTAATTATATCACCAATGCGATACTCACGGTGGCTGCTATGAACATGCAGGCTTATTTCCAGGTTTGAATTGAGAGATAGAACAGACTCTCTTTTTCAAAGACAAAACTGAGATATCTATTCATATTCTAGGAAGCCAAATCCACCATGTTAATAAAGAAGTTGGTATACATTACCAGTGCAGGAAGCACCACCATCCCCAAGCCTTCCCTCTGTCAGGCCTCCCCACAAACAGGTTCCCTTAGGCAAAATGGCCCTCTCTCACCATGCTAACTGCTCTTTGCCTCCTCTTTCTCTCTTAGCTCCACCTCACTCTCCCACTTCCTGATCCACCAGCTCAGGCTCCATCCCTTTGGCAAATTCCTCCCACCAGAAGTTCCTTGTGACTCAAGCTGTGGACTGGGCCAGAGCTCAAAGCAAGTCCCATGGGTCTATTAAGGAATGAGGAAGATCTTCAAATTCCCTTAACATTACACAGATGAAATCAAGTGAGATAATATTGAGTGTGAAGAGAAGGGAGCCCAGGACATACCCTGGGGGAACAACAATGTTTAGTGGGGGTGACCTAAAGAGAATCAGGAGGTGATATCAGACAGGTAGGAGGAGAACCTGGAAACAGTAGTGTCATGAAATCATAGAGAGAAGAGAATATCAAGGAGAAGATGGTGATGGAGTGTCACTGGCTACAGAGAGCTTGTAAAGAGTGAGGACTGATAAAAATCCATTAGATGTGATGATTAAGGAATGGTTGATAATTTTGGGAAGAGTTGTTTCAGTTAAATGATGAAGCTTAAGGTCAGATTGCAGAATTAAAATGAGAGTAAGACAAAAAGACATTGAGGCATCTATAGCAGATCACCTTCACAAGGATTTTAGCCGCCATGTGGAGGGAAAATATCTAATGAGAGCTAGCAGCAATGGGTGGGTTAAGTGAGAGTTTTTTTGAAGATTGGGGAGACAGGTATTTGTATGTGGCAGGGGAGTAGTGAGTAGACAGGAATTGCCTTGGCCACAAGAAGGGTCATCTCTGTATGTGAGACAGGGCTGAAGGAAGAGATAGTGACAGAAAGAATCTGGGTGATACAATATGTAAGAGGAAGAATAGGGGGCTCTTGATGAATGATTTCAATTTTTTCAGTAAAATATGAGACAAGGATAAGAGGGAAGGGGAGAGGAGGTCTGAGGAAGGATGAAAAAGTTTGGAAAAGGCACTGAGGAGAGTGGGCTAGTGAATCAATCAGGGAGGCATAAAAGGATTCACTTACTACAGTGAGGGCCCAGGAAAGATTATGTAACATTTAGGGGGGAACTCAGTCATCATGGTCTCATGTTTTCTCCAACTTCATTCAGGTTTCCCTGAGTGGGAGCAAAGACAGTGGATGGTGGGAATAAACTAGGACTGAGGTTTGGAAGGGCAAGTTTAGAGGAAGTAGAAGGGGATAAGAGACTCAATAGAAGAGGCTAGAACACAGATGAACCAGTTCACTAAGGAATCAAGAATGGGAAAGGAAAGAGTTTGGCCAGAGAAGGAAAGATGACCTTAGAAACAGCTGAGGACTGGAGGTCATGGTGAGGATGAAGAAGAGAGTTAGGGGGTTGCAGGGTAAGGGAGAAGTGTAATGACCATCAATTATGATCAGATAAAGAAATTTCAGAGTTCACAAACATGTGAATGGAACACTTGTAGGTGATAGCAAGATCAAGAGTATGACCATTTTTTGTGTCTCTAAGTTGGATGGAGGTCTTTGGAAATGAATAAGGTGAAAAACTGGAAGTTAGTGTGTGTGAGGAAATATTTATTATGAAATCTCCTGCTATGACAACAGAGAATTGCAGAGGAGAGAAAGACTAACTCACAATTTGTTCACATTAAGGTTTTAGTCAACTAAAATAAATAATCTGAGGTCTTTGTCACGTAACTCCTACCACTCTAGGTCTCTTCTGCTGTTTACTTGGATGGATTAAAATAAATTTGGGGCTAGATCTTGTCCACAGATTGAACACACTTGAACTAAAAATATAATCCAATTAAAAAAGAGTCAAACAGAAGCAACAGATGTAATTACCTTCAGAGGTGATAGAGGCTTCCTCTCCCTGCTGGCAAGAATTGTGGTCCCAAGATTGAGAAGGACAATGCCAGAGGAAGGATTCTTGACCTTAGCAGTTGATTTTTGTCTATCCACTGGGTCTGCCAACTTTTTGGAGACTAGACAGTGTTTCAATATGCCCCTTGTCACCACAACTCAAATGTCTGCAAATCACTGATATAGTGTTGTCATCCATGGAGTTGGAACACATACTACCCCATGTTCCATTGTAGAAAATCTCTAGCCACCCAGAGCACCTATGGTCCTCACCCACCAGCCTGAGATCGAGGGATTCTGTAAAAGGAGAGAAAGATATGACCCAATCAGAGGGACATTTGTTCCCATATTCTCTGGGTCTCTTCCCTCTATAAATTGTATTAGGTTCTCTGGCTCTGGTAGGGAGTTTCCACTGGATAGACACAGACCCCAGACCTTCTTTTTCCAGGATTTTTTCCTCTATATTTCTAAGCATTTCCCTCTGTCTTGTCTCTCCCACTGATAAAGACAATCTTGACTATGATTTCACTACTCAGTTTCACAGTTTCAAAATCAGTGTTTATCTGTAAAATACCAAAGCAAAGCATATCAGCAAAAGCATATTATGTACCTCTTCTGTGAATAGTACTCTACTAGGAAATGAAGGTATAAGGAATACACACATAAACACTCATATGTATGTATGTGTATATACATTCTTACATATGTATATATACATCCTTACATATGTATATATACGTAAATATACACACACGCACATATACATGCACATACACATACACATACATATTCATGCATATCTTCGTAAGGGAGGAGAACCACCTATACAAGTGCAGGAGATAAATAAAATCGCACTTCAGATAAGAAGCCTAGCCCTGAAACTGAACTGTAGGGAGAGCTCTGGCTGGGGCAGGAAGTCCCCCCTGTCTCAATCAGCTCCTTCTCCCTCAGGTCTCTAAGCCACATCACCTTAGTGCTCCCATAAGTCCCTCAGTGTTAGTAGGGTATGTGTGGCCCAGACCTGAGCAGAGGACTCCTGCATCCTCCTTCTGCCTGCAGTCATGCTGACCCCAATGGAGGGAAAGGCACCCCCCCTAGGTGGGCTTCATTTCCAGAGCAGCTAAGCTCATCTAGCCAGATGGGCCCTGATCCTTGTCCAAAGTGAGCAGAGACCATGGCTTGGAGGGCCACTCCACAGGCCAGCTGCCTGCACACCATGTGGGGGTCACTCAAATCCCAAGAACCATCACAGATGGTCCCCCAGGTTCCATTGTAATAGACTTCAACTCTTCCAGATCAGGGACCTCTTTCATTCAGCAGACGCAGCTGTCCATTTTCTACAGGGAGAAATTCAGATTCATTGTCCATTTTCCAAAAGAAAGACAAGGGTTTCCTCAGATTGTCCAATTTTCTTTCTTACCTGAAAATAAGACAGGTGCCATTTCCTGGTGTGATAGTGAAATGTTGAATGTGAGGAACTGTGTCTGGTTTCCTGCAAAAAACACACACAGCTCAAATGAGGTAAATATGTACCTTAAGGAAAGACACTGGATGAGAGAAGCAAATTGGAGAGAAGACAGCTTGTGAGGGAGGGACAAAGGGATTTCCAAGACTAAGAAGGCATGTTTTGGCTCTACCAAGTCAAACAGAATTGTTCTCATGGACAATTCTTTTGTTCCACTATCCCAGCTCCCCACTATCCATGCCCTCCAAATACAAAGGGTCCTGAGAAGTCCATGACCTTCTGTAAGGAAGAGCTTCTGAGAGAAAGTGTGTAGCACTTGTAGCTGATCATCCTTCATCAGGCTTTGCTCCCCCTCTGCTAGGTCTAGCACCTATGAACTGTGTAGGGTGGCTTCCTCCTACCATATTTCTGCCATCAGCCTATGTCTAAACTCTAGAGCAAGAGTCATTTTTTGCTTGGAGTACATGAATATGTTTTAAAACATTTTGGAATAAGAGGGAGTGGAGCCAAGGTGGCGGTGTAAAAGCAGGAAAACTCCATGGGTCCACCCATAACCACCTCAAATACCTATAAAATATGACTCTAAACAAACTTTAGAGCTACGGAATCCACAAAGTGACAGAGAAAAACAAATTTCCCACTGAAAGCAGCCCAGCAAGTGGACAGGAAGGGTTCATCACAGCACAGTTTTAGCACCAGGATGGCCCCTGATCATCTGTGGCTGGAGGGACTTTAGGAGAGTAGATCACTAACAGCCGTGGTCATTTCCAGAATTATCAACCCATAAATGCCAAAAAAGAAAAAGTGAGAGGTCAGTGTGGACTTTAGGGAAAGGGGGACCAAGAGTGTGGTCTGGCCTCTGCCCCCAGAAGGGAGAAGCATCTCAGGCCCGGTGGCTGTGCAGCCACCTCCACATGGCTGCATCAGAGCTCCTGGCCTGCAGATTGTAGGGGGACCAAGCAACCATTCTGAGGGGTAATTGCTCTTGTTTTAACCTGCTTGGATCTGGATCACTGTCTTGGGTGGAGGTCCTGGGGTGTGTGACCAGATGCCAGCCTGTGGAGGCTACAAAGAGCACCCAAATAAGAGCTCTAGCAGTTGCAAAAACCCCAGCGATTTGGGACAAAGCTCTCCTCTCTGGAAGCAGAGTTCCACTGTGGCAAAAAGCTCAAAAGTCAAGTAATTGAATGGCAATATGAGCAAGCAAAGGAAGCAAAGCCTGCACAGCAATCCAACTTTAGATTCCTTTTTGGGGGACAAAAAGGATCAAAGTATGGAATGGGAGGAAGACAACACAGTCAGAACTCCTGCACCAAAAACTTCCAAGAAAAATATGAACTGGTTACAGTCCATAGAGGAGCTTAAGAAGGATTTTGAAAACCAAACAAGAGAAGTGGAGGAAAAATTGGAAAGAGAAATGAGAATGATGCAAGAAAATCATGAAAAGAGAGTCAACAACCCGACAGAAGAAAATAACACCTTAAAAAATAGACTAACTAA
>JAQQSV010007108.1:0-14103 GCA_028646515.1 Pseudochirops corinnae
GATTGCTTGTCTTTCCAGTGGGCATGGGTGGTGAGGGAGGAGGAGAAAGAACCTGGAATCTGGAGTTCCATAATCAAATGTTATGAATATGTATCTATCTTTCTATCTATATATGCAATTATTCTTATTATTATTGACTAAACCCAACTGGAACTTGAGATACACAGGCACTGTGGTTGGGAGATCCATCCTGCCCTACCGAGAAGTGACATAGGAGAGAATAGACTGGGGGAGGGGGGACACACTGGGATGGCTATTTTGGGGTGGTGGGTGGGGGAAAGAGGGGGAGAAAATATGTAACTCAAAATCTTGTGGAAATGAATGATGCAAACTATAATAAAATTAAAAAAAAAAGATTAGTAACTGTTTGTAAAGTTGGAAAAGCCGTCTTTGAGTTAGTAGTTATCAGTATTTTCTTGATCAATTTTTTCAATGATTATTTTTGAAAAATTCTTTCATGTCCTCCCCTCTTTCAAATATTTTAAGAATCCATCTCACAATAGCCTCCATATTGTTTCTCTTGCAGCACAGATATCATCTGTTATGACACATGTAGTCTACCTGCTCTTGCCATTTTTATTTTCTTTAGTACCACTTCTCATGTAGCACATAGAAAATACAATCAGTTAACCAATCATCAAACATTTATCACATGCCTACTATGTGCTGGGTACTGACCAAGATTAGATACACTAGATAATCACACAGGAGGCATCTTTTGATTCATTGAAAACATCAAGTCTAGATATGGGAGTAGAGCCAAGATATTGCAGAAAACTCAGGAACTCCCCTGAGCTCTCCCAAATTCTTGTCCAAACAACTTTAAAATAAAGTTTCAGAATGAATTCCAGAGTTGCAGAACAAATGCAGAACAAGATAGAACAAGTGATAGCTTCACTCTAATTAATGGAAAAAATATCTTCTCATAGTAATGGTAATATGTTATATTCTCTGAAACTCATACAATTTCATCTTTAAATGTGCTTTGGATAATGTGGTTTAGTTGTATCTGTCAATAGTCTTTTTGTATTTTTTTCTCTACTTCTTACATTTTATGAAATGTTATTGTTCATAAGCTTCCAAAATTCTACTCTCAACAAGATTTGCATTTTTTCAACATTTTATTAATACTTTCGGTTTTTACAATGTAATAACTACCCAATATACTCCTCCCTTACTTTTCTCAGAAAGGTTTCCTTCATGATAAAGCAGCTTAAAAAAGTCAACAGTAAACCAACATATGTAACAGCATGTGCAATATTCCACACCCACATTTGTTTATTCATAGGTGTTTGTATTTTATTCCCTCTGAGCAACACTCTGATCTTTGAGCAACCACAATCACTCTTTTCTGCCCTAGAACTATGACCAGAGTCCCTGCTCCTCTGTGGCCCCAAACTTTGCTGTGCTAGTGTTCCTCCTTGCCCTGGGACTGTGACCCAGGATTGTGACTCATCTATGCATAAGGGCAGTGTAATATAGTAATGCAACCAGTGTCAGCAGAAAGACCTCTATAATCTCCTTCTGATAAGTTGTCTGACATCCTTACCATCTGCCAACTGAGAGCTCCGGAAGCTACTGCTACCATTTCAGTTGACTCTAAGGCCTGCTGATATATTACCAGGACACTAGACTGTGCTCCACTCTCACCCCAGTGTGACAACCTTTTTCCTGCTGACATTCTAGGTTGCCTTGGGCCAGAAAATTGTTTCACCCCATCTGTTTGTGGGTTCTGCAACTCTGGAATTCATTCTGGAGCTTTATTTTAAAGTTGTTTGGAATAGAATTAGGAGAGCTCAGGGGAATTCCTGAGTTTTTTCCAATATCTTGGCTCTACTCCCTCATCTAGATTTGATCTTTTCAATGAATCAAAAGATGCCTCCTGTGTGATATTATCTGTCCTTCAACCAAACTCCCAAACCCTATATTCTTCTCAAATTCATTAAAGTTTTATTCACACCTAGTATATACTTTGATTTGTTGATTGATTCAATTCATGTGTTTGAACCAGTGATGATTACATTAATTGGTATGGGTTTGGAATTTCACTCTTAAATTTCCATTTACATCATTATATTCATTGTATGAATTGTTTTCTTGATTCTGCTTAATTTACTTTAAATCACTTCATGCAAATTTCCCCATGCTTCTCTGTATTCATCATATTCACAATTTCTTCAGCACACAAATATTCCATTACATTTAGGCAGCATAACTTGGTTAGACATTCCTCAATGACTGTCATTCGGTGGCATTGCTCTTCCTACTGTTCCTCTTACAAGACATGCCATCTTACAACTCCATGAATCTTCACTGGCTGTCCCTCATGCTTGGAATTCTCTCCTCCTTATCTCCATTTCCTGTCTTCACTGGCTTTCTTCAGATCCCAACTAAAATCCCACCTGATTTAAGAAACCTTTCCCCAATACCTGTAATGTTAGTACCTTCCTTCTCCTGATCATGTTTGTATATCTTGGTCTTTGTACATAATTATTTTCATGTCATCTCCTCCATTAGATTATGACCTTCTAGAAGGTAAGACTTATTATTTTTCCTCTCTTCTTTGTATCCCCAGTGATTAGCATAGCTCCCACATATGTTTTTTTAACTGACTTGATTACCTAGAGAATGCATCATGTATATATATATATATATATATATATATATATATATATATGACTGAACAACAACATTATCATTATTATATATATATATATAATAATGATAATGTTGTTGTTCAGTCATTTCTGATTCTTTGTATGTCTGACTCTTTGTGACCACATTTGGGGATTTCTTGGCAGAAATACTGGCGTGGTTTGCCTTTACCTTCACTAGCTCATTTTAAATATGAGGAAACTGAGGAAAATAGGGCTAAGTGAGTTGCCCAGGATTACATAACTTGTATCTGAGACCAGATTTGAATTCAGGAAGATAAGCCTTCCTGAATTCAGGTCTGGCACTCTATACTCTGTGCCACCTAACTGCCCCCAATAAAAATAGTAGCTAACATTTATAAAGCAGTTTAAGTTTTGCAAAACACTTTCAATTATTACCCTATTTTATCCCCTTAACAACTCATTGGAGAGGGGATTGTTATTATGTTTATATCCATCTTATATTGGTAAATTGAGGCATATAGGAGTTATGCAACTTGCCCAAGGTCACACAGCTAGTAAGCATTTGAGCCTGCATAGGAATTCACATCTTGACTCCAGAACTAGGGCTCTAACCACTGTACCACTTAATATACATCCATACAACCATATCTGCATGTGCATATAATACATGTAAGTATAAATAAAGACACATTCATATTCATATGTGTATAAATATGCATACATGCCCATAGGCATTAGCACAGTTGCATATGTGGATATGTATATATGCATGTGCATATTTTTTTTTCTTCCAACCCCTTAGTCAACCACTTTGCCACTTTGGAGAAATCTCTACCTGAACCCTGTTTGTTTGTTTTTTTTTCAATACTAAAAAGCATCTTTATTTACTTTTAGTTTATAAGATTCAGTTCCAGAGTCCCATGAGTTTCAAGTTTTCTCTCCTCCTTCCCCCAACCCCCCCATGGTGGTGTGCACTCAAGTATAGGATCTTCAAATACTTTCACATTGGACATTAGTCTGGTTGTACAGAAGAGTTGTAACCAAAAGAGTGGACAATAGGAAAAAGGAAACAAAACCAAACATGTAAAAGAGCCATAGCATGTAGATTGCTTCAGTCTCCATTTAAACTCTGGTCTTTCTAGATCTTTCTCTGAATGTAGATATCTCCTTCCATCCGGAGACTTGTAGAGTTGTCTTATAGCTGTGTGTTGCTGAGAAGAGTCCTGTTTATCAAGGTTGGTAAACACATCCATTGTGTCTGTGATTGGGTACAAGTTTTTCCTGGTTCTGCTCTTCTCACTTAGCATCAGTTTGTATAAGCCTCTACAGGTAATTATGAAGTCCATCTCCTCCCCATTTCTTATAGCACAATAGTATTCCATTACATTCATATACCACAACTTGTTTAGCCATTCCCCAATTGATGGGCATCCCCTTAATTTCCAGTTTTTTGCCACCACAAATAGAGCTACAATAAATATTTTTGTACATACGGGTCTTCCTCCCACTTCTGTGATCTCTTTGGGATACAACTCCAGAAGTGGTGTTACTGGGTCAAAGGGTATGCAATTATTTATAGCCCTTTGGGCATATTTCCAGATTGCTCTGCAGAATGGTTGTATCAATTCACAGATCCACCAACAGTGCATTAGTGCTGAACCCTGTTTTGTTGATTGGTGACTTCCTGCTTAGAACACTATTTTGTGAAGCATCCCTTTACTCCTGACTTCATCTTGCTCATCCATTTTATTCCTTCTTTCAAGCTGTCTTGCCCAGGCTCAGGTACCTTTTTTCTATCTATCTATCTATCTATCTATCTATCTATCTATCTATCTATCTATCTGTCTGTCATCTATTTATCCATCTATTTGCCTACCTACAGGTATAGATATCTATGTCAAAATGTAAATATATCTAGATATAGAAACTGAGTCAGATGACAGACATCTCTAGATACATCTCTCTATGTAGATTTTTCATTTCTTGTTTTCATTTTACATCTGGCTCAGTAGGTCACTAAGATAGATTTATAGATGAATAGATAGATGAAAATATGTCTGGAAGTTGAAAGGAACCAGCAGAGTGCAATCAGTAATAAATCACAGCACCAGTAGAGCCCCTGCCAGAATAATGGTCCAAGCAGGCAGTCAACAATAAAGAAAACAGGACCTCAGGGTGGAAATTTCTCCAGAGTGGCAAAGTGGTTGACTAGGAGAAAGAAAAAAAGTCAGTAGAGCAATGCACTGGGAGTGAAGTGGGGCATGTCAAGTAATTTTTAAATTTCTTCTTATTCCCTTTATCTTTTAAGCCAATATTTTTTTTTTCCTCATGATTAGTTTTGCTCAAACTATTTTAATGCAACTCTTTCCCCCAGGATCTCCTCCCATCTCCAATCTTCCATTTGCCAATCCTTTATGCAGCTTAGGAGTTTTACTCAAATTATTGATTTTTTTACTTATGTATTTTGTTAACTATTTCTTTACCCCTTTTTTCTTGTTTTTGTCCCCTCTCTGTTAAGTGGATAGTTCAAATTCTTCCCTCTTCTGCAATTTCTTATGTTTATTAATTTCCTGCACATTTTCCTTAGAAGACAGTTTTTAATTCATTCTCTTTATTAATCCTGTTCTATTCCAGTTTATTCTGAAATTTACTTCTCTGATATATGGTTGTAAGAGCAACCACACTGGCATGCCTAGGATGGCTGCTAGCATAGATTCTTAGATCTACTCTACTAGAAAAGATAGCTGTTTAAAGGATTAACAATCTTTTTTAATTGCATTCACTAGTTTTAGGGAAAAGTCAGCACCCTGAACTTTAGAGAAAATCCAGAACGAGAAAATCCAAGCAGAGAAAAAATACCAACAGACAGGGCTCTGGCTGACTGAATCAACTGTATACTTTATATACATCCCTGGATTGAAAGACCCTTTACATCTGAGCAGTCAGGGATCTCTGAACATATGGCAACTCAGAATCTTGACCAGAGAATCCCAAGAACCTTCTCATAAGTGACACCCCAAAGCAAAATACCAACTCAGAGTATATATACACTTCACAGAGTGAGAAGGCATCACAACCCTCTTGACTCAGTGTCTAGAAATTAGCAAAAGATGTAAAGCCTTCCTACAAGCAAGCCTCCCCTAAGCAAGCTTGACCTTAATGGGCTCCACGTGAAGCCTAATAATGGGCAGGGAAGATCTTACATCCCATTAACATTACAATTGTGCAAATCCTTATTTATTTCTTCTTTATATAAAAATAGGATAGTGATAGTAAATCATTAAAGTCAGGCCTCTCCTCCACCAGTGGTTCTTCCTTTGTACTAGAAAGTGCTAGAATGTCAAGCTTACTTCAATCTCTGGAATTATTCTATCATTCAGCTAGCTTGATCTTTTATAGAAGATTCCTAGGGTCTGAACAAATGTCCTCAGCCCATCCAATCATCATTGCTGTGCAGTGTCACTCCGGTTCATTCAAGGATTTGTTGAACTTAGTCTAAAGCCTATGAGTAGTTGACTGAGACTGGGATCTCCCCTCATGATGATGTTAGGCCATTTTGTCACTTCCTTCAAATGGCATGGAGTAATTTGGCTGATTGATTTACTCGACAAATACCCCACCCTTACATTTTATCTGTATGTGAGGAATATAAATGGAGTTGCTTTCAAAATATTATAACTTTGAAATAAATACAATTTTTTATGAACTAAACATAGGATTAAAGCTCCAGAAGTACTGACTTGAGCTCCCTCTTCTAACCATTTTTTTTTACCTCAGTGCTTTATTAATTATTCTCATGCCATCAACTTGTGTGCGTGCATGCGTGTGTGCCTTTCTTCAGGACATATCAGTTTGTGAGTGAACTAATATTGGTTAAAGCAATGAACTAATATTGGTTAAAGCAGTACAGTTGATATTGCTTTGTGTCCCAAATTGTGTAGTAAAATTCTGCCTCCTTTCTGCCTAGTAATTAGTATCCTTTCTATCAGTCATGCCTCATTTTCTCTGGCTCCATATCACTCAATTTTGATCCATTTGTATGACCAATTACCCCTAGAGGACCACATATCTACATATCCCTTTGACTCTTTGAACATACTGTTCATGGAGGAATAGAACTTAGAAAAAGTAGTTTTCCAATGCAGGATCTCCCCTAGATTAAATTATCATTGGGTTCATATCCCCCTATGTATAGGCATACATCTCTTTCTGTATGGTATTGCTCTTCATTAGGGTTCTGTCAAGGTCATTAAATTTAGATATTCACTCCTTTGTTTTAGCCTTGTTCTTCGGTTGCCTTCCCTATATCCTTTGTTTATTTTTATTCATATATTCTAGGAGTCATTATCCCTCATGAATAAACTTTCTTAAAAACTAATGTAACCATATGAAGATGTACAATAATTGTTTTCCTGGAAAATATAACTAAAGGGCTCCATGTTTAAATATAATATGTAGGATAATATTATTTATCTATTATAACCCATTGCTTAGAAAAGAAATGAAGTATCAATGTTTATTTAATGTAATATATTTAAAAGTCAAGTGACCCTGAAGGTGTTCCAAGTTATGGGAATCATACATGTATGGACTGAACAAAGAGATACTTTATATTCATAGGTTGAAATAAAGCACTCATTTTCACAGTCTTTTGAATATAAGCTAACCAAAGGCATTGAAACAAAATTGGCTCAGCTTGATGTACTCTTTGATTGAACAAAATCATAGCAATGATAAAAGCCAATGACTAATTTGAAGGTGAGGGGAATTTAATGAAGGTTCTAATAATAGTTGACATTTAGATAGTGCCCTATGGTTTACAAAGTTATAAGTCCCAGTCACTTCAACTCTCTGGGTATTAGTTTTCTCATCTAGATTAGATGATCATATATTCATAGAATTACAGAAGTGATATCTAAGTTCTCTACCAGTTCTAACAAGATACAAATCTATTAAAGCACTTTAATTACATTATCTAGATAATCCATCATCCTGGATTGTGACAGAAGACCTTTAATATAAGTAAGAAAGGCAGTATTCATTTTACAATGAAGAAATCAGGGCTCATGGAAATTGTGATTCTCCTGAGATGTCACAGTAACAAACAGTGTGATACAACAGAAGAAACCTGGGATTTAATTCAATAACTACTTATTAAGCAAATCCTATGGTCAGCTGGAAGATAGCTAGTGACTCAATGGATAGAGCCTTCTGCCTGGAGTCAGGAAGACTGGAGTTCAAATCTAGCCTCACACACTTAATAGCTTTGTGACCCTGGGCAAATGACTTAACATCTGATTGCTTGACAAAATTGATTCCCTGGATCCAATAGATACACTGGAGAAAGAAATGGTGACCCACTCTAGTATTTTACCAAGAAAACTCCAAGTGGGGGCAAAAAGGGTTGGACACAATTGAACAACAAGATGGTCAGTGCTACTTTGATATTGGAGTGATAATATAGTATTTCCTGGGGATGTTAATACAAAAAGAAAATATTCCTGCTTTTAAAGATCTTATGTTTTATTGGATACTCAATCATCACATATAATTATAAAATAATTTGAGGAGAGAACGCTAAATGACTAAGGGCAACCATAAAGTTTTCTTCTTGCAATTAGGTAGCAGGAGGCAATCAGGTGGCATAATGGATAAAATACAGGACTTAGAATCAAAAGTGACAGTTCAAATCACCCCTCAGACATGTATTAACTATATGGCCCTGAGCAACTTAAGTATTCTCAGACCTAGTTTCCTCATTATGTACAGTTTGAGTTTGGAATTGGAAACAAAAATAATGAGTTCTGTTTTTAACATTCTGAGTTTGAGATACTTATGAGAATTTTACTTCAATTTGGTTTTTAGTGACTTTGGTCTGTCAATATCACCTCAAAAATACATAAAAATTTTAATTGTGTTGCATACTGTGAATATGAAATATTTGTTTTTTCTTTCCATACATAGAGAATTTCCACAATTTGTAACATATTCAAGGCCACTGTTGACTTTTAAATATATTAAATTGGCTAAATGTTTATACTTCATTTTAAAGCTATGAAGCATAGATTACCCCATAGATTTGAAAACAAAGAGCCCTTTGGTACTAGAGTTCAAGAGAAAGACAATGTCTGAATATATAAATGTGGAAATCATTAACACAGAGATAATACATGATCTCATGGGAGCTGATGAGATCACTAAATAAGATAATATTGAAAGAAAAGTGACCAGGACAGAACCCCGAGGGACAGTTATATATAATGGGCATAGAATAGATGAGAATTCATTCAAAGGAAAATCGATGTGAGACAGGGAAGAGGAGAACTAGGAGAGAGAAGTGTCATGAAAGGAAAGAGAAAAGAGTTTCCAGGAAGAGACAGCCACTAACAATTTCAAAATTTGAAGAAAGGTCTAGGAGATTAATGATTAAGAAAAGGCCATTATAAAGAAATCAGTAGTAACTTGGAAAATGGTAGTTTTGGTTGACTTTTGAGGCTAGAAGACAAATAGCAGAGTGTTTAGAAAAGTAGAAAGTGAGAGGAAAGGAAATGGAGGAACCAGGTATAGATGTCTTTCTCAAGGAGTTTAGTCAAGTAGGGGCACAGAGATATAGCATGAGAGCTAGAAAAGATGCATGGATCAAATGGAGAATTGTTAAGGATGGAACACACATGGATTTGTTTGTAGACAACAAGAAAGGAAAGAGTGGATAGCATGGGACTAATTATTTTATAAAGAGAGATTATAGTGGCAGCAATATTCTGGAGAAGGCAGGAACAGAATGAAATCAAGGATTCAAGTAGAGTGATTTTCATTAGCAAGAATAAAGATCACCACACCATTTGAGATAGTAATGAAGGAAAAGAAAGGTGAGGAAGATGTTTGCATGATATGAGATGAGGATAGGAAAAAAGGGAGTAACCAGGAAATAGCCTTATTTTTTCAATGAAGTATGAGACAAGGTATTCAGCTGAGAGGGTAGAGGGATTGACTGCCATAGGAGACTTTAAGAGAGACATTTTTTTTAAGAATTGTTGTTGTAGGTGAGAAAGCAAATTAATTAGGGAAGAGTAGAAGGATTGCATCAATGCAGTAAGATTCCATTTGATAATAGATAAAGCTCCAGAGGTGCCAATAAGTCTGATTTTATTATTCTCTCCAGGTCCTTTCAGAATTACATGAATATGAGCTAAAAAGACAGATGGTGAAAGTAATTTAAAGTTGGGTTTAAGAAAGGAATAAGTGACAAGACAAGAGGGCATGGAATTTGAAAATAGAGGTCAATGTAGAGTTGTCCTGGTTCAACAAGGGGTGAAGATAGGTAAAGACAGAGCATAGCTTAAGGAAGAACTGAGGGGTGGAAGAAATGATGGGTCAAAGTGAGGACAAAGAATAAGGCCAGATAAGGCATTTGGACAGATGGAATGATAAAAGATTACAATCTGATGAAGGAATATTAAAGGTCATGAACATGGAAGTAAAATGTGAGTGATAGCAAGATCTCTTTGTGTATAGCTAAAGTGAAGTGGAGGAGTAAGTCAAGGAAATTGAGTAAACTAATGAAATAGGAAATTAGGGTATTTAAAGTACCTTCAAAGTTTATATTGAAGCCACCTATTATGAAGGCAAGAATTGAGATGGAGAGAAAAGCTGTGAGCCAGGCACTGCACCCATTGAGAAATGAAAAAAAATTCCTAGGGGAATGTAATGCCACACATGAGCAGCTTTTCAGAAGAATGCTACTCTGAACAGCTTTTAAGGTTCTGATTACACAGTACAGTGAACACTCTATTTATTCCATAACAAATCAGAGCAAAATATTCACAGTAAATCAAGGTACAGCATTCAGAATGTTACAACTTATCAAAGAAAAGCAAAACACAGCATTCAAACAATTTATTCCTAAGATGGCCACATAGTTTTCACCACAGTGGTCATAAAGTTTTCAAAAAAGAACAATCATTTAGTAAGTCTAGCTTTCAGTCATCTCAATCATTCAATCATCCTTAAGGAGGTTTGCATACCTGGATTCACCAAACTGTCACCTGCGTTCAAAAGCAGACAGCTCCCAGGGCCTTGTCCAGTTCTCTGTGCAGTTCCTGCTCCACATCTCTGTTCCTGGGAACACAAGGCTTAACAAAGCCACAAATAGGCTCATTCAAAGTATCAGCATCACAGTCATGCTTCCTCAGTCTTTAGCAGCTCCAAATGGCCCTCAGAAATCCTCAGCAGCTACAGCTATCCCTCAGACTCAGCAGTAGTTTCAGCTGGTTCTCAGAATCAAAAATTGCTTCATCCAGGTTCTCCAAATAAACCCTCCAGCTGTATCAACAATGCAGTATTCACAATGCCTACCATAACTATAAGTATGCTGATATGGTTATTAATCACAAAGTGTAACAGGGTCTCTACATGAAAAATATAGCTACAACGTTTATTTAAATACCAGAAAACTGAGTCCCAGAACCAGAAAGTCAAAGCCAACACAGTAGTTATGAAGTTGGCACATGTGGTTAAAGTAGTAAACACCCACATTCTCAAGCCTTCAAAACAGGACAGGCTACCTCAGGCAAAGATCCTCTTCTCCTGACTCATGACAACTCCTCAGCATCCAGGCAGCTTGCTCCCAGCAGCTCCCCCGCCCCCTGCAGTTCCCATCCCTGGCAGTCTTCAGCAGGAGTTCTTAGCAGAGATACAGGCTAACAAAAAAAAAAAAAAAAAAAAAGGAGTTCATGCTGAAAACACAGCTGCTGCCGCTGCCGCTGCTGCTGCTGCTGCTGCTGCTTCCAGTCACCATGGCAGAGATGCTAGCTTGATTCTGGCTTTCTCTTGCTCCACCCCTTCCTGCTACATCAGCAAGTTCAAGGGGCATGGAAGATCTTCAGATCCCAGTATCATTACACCAGCCTGGGGGCATGGGGCTGAGTGGGCTTTGCCCTTCAGCCTCCTTGGCAGTCGCAGCTTCTTCCTCCATGGGGCTTGCTCCAAGAAGATCTGTCTGACCCAGCAAGGGCTTCTCTTTATATACACACAGCATTAGCTTCCTGTTTCAGCAAACCCCTTTCCTGTTATGTCAGCAACAAAGATTCATACCTTCTGTTTCTTTAACAGAAGCTTGATTAATTACTAAGTGCTAAGTACTGTTACCTTTGCCAATAAAAAGGGATCAAATTACATTACTATTACAGGGAATCAATAGATAATGCCCACCTGGATCTGGATTGGGAGATCAATTTAGGTCAAATGAAACTCAAAAGAAGAGGAGCTGCTGAGTGGTGATGGTAATAGGAAAGTCTGGAAGCAACAATGTTGAGTAAATGCTCTGACTCTCCAACAATGGCTAGTTAATATGGAGTATGAGAGAAAGCATAGCTAATGACAGAAAGGGTAGTGGAGTGAATAGTGCCATCAGTGAATGCTTTAATCACTCAGTAAATATTTATTAAGTGCCTTCTATGTTCCAAGCACTGTTAAGTGCTGGACATATAAAAGGATGCAGAGAGAGAGAGAGAGAGAGAGAGAGAGGAAGGTGGGAAGGAAGGAAGGAAGGAAGGTGGGAAGGAAGGAAGGAAGGAAGGAAGGAAGGGAGGAAGGAAGGAAGGAAGAAATGTTTGCCCTCAAGGAAGTTATAATCTAATGGGGGAGAAAACAAGCAAACAAATAAGGACAAAATAAGCTATATATGTGCAGCTGGGTGGGATAGTGGATAGAGCAGGGCCTAGAGTCAGGAAGACCTGAGATCAAATCTGGCCTCAAACATTTACTAGTTGTGTGACCCTGGGCAAGTCACTTAACTGTTTGCCTCAGTTTTCTCATCTGCAAAATGAGCTAGAAAAGGAAATGGCAAACCATTTCAATGTCTTTGCCGAGAAAACCCCAAACATGGTCACAAAGAGTTGAACACAACTGAAAAACAATTGAAAAGCAGCAAGTTTTATGTAGGATAAATAATGAATAACTAAAAGAGGACAAGCACTGGGATTAAGAGGGGTTGAGAAAGGCTTCCTATAAAATGTAGGCTTTTAATTGGGACATAAAGGAAACCAAGGAAGTTGGGGGATGGAGTTGAAAAGGGAAAGCATTACAAGCATGGAGGAAAGGCATAGAAAATACTCAAGCTGAGAGAGAGTGTCTTGTCTGCAGAATAACCCAGAGGCCAGGGTTACTGAATGAATGAATCAATCAAGAAACATTTATTAAATGCTTACTTCATGCTAGAAGATAGGCATGGAAAGAAGAGATTTAAGATGAAAGAAATTCTGTTAATTATGAAGTAGAAGTCATAGTAGAAGGAAAGAGCAGATCTGGAGCAGAACATTGGAAATTCTTCAAACCCCTTCCTGGAACTCTGCTGTATTCTGTGAGGCCCGGGGTGATTTACTTCAAGCAGACAGGAGACAAAGGAACCTAGTTAGTAGGTAAGACATAGCCTTTAAAGGCTATCTTCCCAGCTGTGGAAAGTCCTGCTGGCAAAAATAGGAGGTAAGTAACTGGTCTGGTTAGGTCAGCCTACCTGGACCCAGTTGAGGAAGGACCTGTGGGCAAAGATAGGAGTGGCCTAGTTAGAGCAGACTACCTGGTCCGAGCTGAGGAAAGGTTGAAGGTTGAAATGACTAGGCAATAGAAAGCTGGGCGTTTTTCAAGGTAGGGACTTTTCTAAAGAATTCAACATGACTGATTGCCCTCTCCTCCTGGATACACTCTCCTCTTTGGGTTTTCATGAAATTACTCTCTCTTATTTCTCTCCCTACCTATATGATCATTCCTTCTCAGTCTTATCTCTGTATCATTATCCACATCATGCCCTCTAACTATGGCTATACCCTGCCAAAACTCTGTCATTGATGGTCTCTTTATTTACTCTCTGCCTGTGACTGTATCAGCTCACATTGTTAATTATCATCTTCATTCTGATGACTACTAGACCTATATGTAACCATATTTAGTAGTATCTTCCCCCAACAATATAAAATTTTATATATGTTATCCCCTGCACGTAAATTGTAAACTCCTTATGGGCAAATACTTTACCTTTCATCCTGACATTTCCAGGAACTATCACATAGTAGATACTTAAGAAAGATGGTTCAGTGATTCCATGTCCATATAATACCTTAACTTTTAGACCATAAAATCATAAAATAACGAAATTAAAGTTTATTCAAATCAAATTAAGAAAGAGTTGTTGTTTTTATTTAGTTTAAGCAGAATAGTTCAGGGGTGAGGTTCAAAACTTGTAGATCATTTAATTCCATTTTGAGATATAAAATGACAGGATTTAATCTGTTGAACCAGTCTGCCTATTTGATTGGTTAGTCATTCTAAACTGCCTCATAACATTCATGAATTGAAGAGCACTTCAAAGAAATCACTGTGTGTGATCACTCATTGGTTACAGCCCTTCTATATGACCAAACTATTGTACAATGTGAAAGTATTTGCAGATCCTATACACGATTGCACGCCACCATGGGGGGGGGGGGGA
>JAQQSV010007109.1:0-14103 GCA_028646515.1 Pseudochirops corinnae
GAAAGGGGAAACCAAACAGTTGTCACTGAATTCATCTTCCTGGGGTTTTCCAACCACCCAGAACTGCAGGGATTGTTCTTCCTGATATTTTTGGTTGTATACCTGGTAACTCTCCTGGGGAACCTTCTCATATTAACAGCCATCAGAATCAACCCTGTTCTTCATACTCCTATGTATTATTTCCTCAGTAACTTGTCCTTCCTGGACGTCTGCTACACCTCCACCACTGTCCCCATCATTCTGGTGAACTTTTTCCGAGAAAAGAAGACCATTAGCTATGAAGGCTGCCTGTCCCAGGTCTTTTTCCTTGTTACTTTTGCAGGCTCTGAGTGTGTTCTGTTGGCTGCTATGGCTTATGATAGATTTATAGCCATTTGCCATCCATTACGATACCCAGTTCTCATGAGCAACAGGGTCTGTGCCTCTTTAGCAGCTGGGTCCTGGTTGTGTGGGTTAGTGAATTCTCTTACACACACAGGGCTCACAGCAACGCTCACTTTGTGTGGTCCTAACCAGATCAGCCATTTTCTCTGTGATATCCCCCTACTCCTGAAGCTCTCTTGCTCAGACACTTCGGTCAATGAGGTTGCTCTCTATGCGTCCAGCGCCACCTTTGGTCTGAGCCCCTGCCTCTTCACTGCTGTGTCCTATATGCTCATCATCTCTGCCATCTTGAAAATCCAGTCTGCTCAAGGGCGGAAAAAAGCCTTCTCCACCTGTGCCTCTCACCTCACTGTGGTGCTCATCTACTATGGAACCATAAACTTCAACTATGACCGGCCCAGCTCAGGCTACTCCCTGGATGTGGACATCTCGGCCTCTGTCCTGTTCTGTATTGTCACCCCCATGTTAAATCCCATCATCTATAGCCTGAGAAACAAGGAAGTCAAAGGTGCCTTGAGGAAACTATGTGAAGGGTATATTTTATCCAGTGATTCCAGTGTTCAAATCAGATCTTAGACTGGAGTATATGAACTTGATCTAAAAAAAATATTTACTAACTGTATTTCCAATACAGTTGGTTTCCTTTACATCCTATTTCTCTTATACATTTAACGACATTGTTCCCCACCATCACTGTCCTTTTCATTTACTCGATTTTCCATTTTTGTCTCCAGTCTTTACCTGTCTGTGGGTTGCTTCCTTACTGTCCACAAACATAACCATTCCCCATCACCTGCAAACCCTCCATAAACCAACAGCTACACCTCATATCTCTCCCCCTGTGTGGCTAAGCTGCTTGAGAAGGCCATCTAAAATCGGTGCCTGCATTTCCTTTCCTTTCAGTCTCTCCAGATTCTCTGGAATCTGCCTTCTGACCTTGTTAATTCAGCTGAAACTATTCACTCCAAAGTTTTCCATCATCCCCTAATTGCTGAATCAAACAGCCTTTTCTCAGTCCCCACCTGCAGCATTTGCCACTGTTGATCACCCTCTTCTCCTCAATACTTTCTTCTTTCTAGGTTTTCCTGACACTACCCTCTCCTACTACTCCTCCTGCCTATTTGGTCATTCTTTCTCAGTCTCCTTTGCTAGACTGTTATTTAGTTCTCACTGACCACCTTGGGGGGCCCCACAGGGTTCTGTCCTGGACTGTCATCCATTTTCTCTCTACTTTTTCTCTTGGGGATTTCATCAGTTTCCATAGATTCAATTATCACTCTGCTGCTGCTGCTCAAAACTTCTCTGCTGACCTCCAGTATCATATCTCCATATACCTCTTGAACATCTTTAATCAGATGATATCTTAAACTCAACAAGTCCAAACCCAAACTCAACTTTCCCCCTAAATCCTCCCTTCTACCTAACTCCCAGGTACTACCCGATGGCATCAATCAACCTTGACTATCAACAAGGTAGTAGGTCATAACAGGAGAAGTCAGAAACAGGACCATGTGAACATGATTGGATAAGTTGAATAAGACAGAATAGGTTGGAAGGAAGGAAGGAAAGAACGGAGAGAAGGAGGGAGGGAGGGAGGAAGAAAAGAAGGAAGGAAGGAAGGAAGGAAGGAAGGAAGGAAGGAAGGAAGGAAGGAAAGAAGGAAAGAAAAAGCATTTAGCAAGGACTTACTATGTGTCACACATTTTGCTTAGTCCTAGAGACAAATCTAAAAAGAGACACAACTCTTATCCTCAAGAAGCTTACTTTCTTACAAGGGAAGACAACATTTAGAGGCAGTTGGTAGCCAGGGAAAGAAAAGTGGGAAGGGATTGGGATGGAAAATGAGTAACTATGCATATGACAGGTCGGTGATAAGATGTCCTGCAGTAGATAGCTGATAAGTAGATAGTAGATAAACTAGTAGATAGATTAGCGCATATCCATCATGTTAAAACAAGAAGAGAGAAAATAAAGTTTTAATATGATTTTTTTTGAGCTAAGGGCTGAGAATGAAATTTTTGTGAATGAGAAGTACCCTCAACTACTATTATCAAACATTGAATGGTTTTGGGAATTACCTTTTGCTGTAGATTTGATGTTTCTTAATGCATTCATGGACAGCTAAGTAGCCTAGTGGATACAATGCTGGGCATGTGGTCAAGAAAACCTGAGTTCAAATCCAGCCTCAGACACTTACTAACTGTATCACCTTGGGCAAGTCACTTAACCCTGTTTGCCTCAGTCTCCTCATCTGTCAAATGAGCTGGAGAAGGAAATGGTAAACCTCTCTACGTTCTTTGCCAAGAAAACCCCAAATGGGGTTATGAAGAATTGGTAACAACTAAAAACTACTGAGTAGCAAAATGAATTCCACATACAACTACAAGGAAAAACTGCACTTATTTGTGAAATGTATACCATGGTAAAGTCAGTTTGTTGACAACTAACACTGTTTGAATCACAAGTAATGTGAAGCTGCTTTATACACTCCCATTGCTGTCAAAAGTTAAAATAAGTAAGATTAAACTTTAAAGTCTATGAATACATTTTATTCTTGGAAAAGCATGTTTTTAATATTTACTGGCACCTTTAAATATTGCTTGAGCTCAGAGGGAATGCAATACAAGGCTCAGGGAATGAAATGATCACCAGATTTAGCCCTAGTAACTATAGACTTGTAACAATAATAATAAAAATGATAATTAGTATATATGTCTGTGTGTGTATCTTATATATATATATATGTACACTTTAAGGCTGGCAAAGTATTTTTTATCCATTATCTCACTTAAGCCTTGCTTTCTCTCTCTCTCTTCCTCTCTCTTTCCCTCTTTCCCTCCCTCCTCTCTTTCTCTCCCTCCCCACAGTGTATTTATGCAAACTATATATATGTAAATGTGTGTATGTATGCATATATAACATATAGTATATATGTAAATATATATTTTATATACATATATAAAATTTTATATAAATATATATTTTATTTTTTATATATAAAATTTTATATAAATATATATAAGTATATACATATATATGTATACTCCTATCCCATACATGGCACAATACAATTCAGAAAAGAAGAGGAATACTGAAGACATAAAAATTGAAAACTTGGAACCAAGTAACACAAAAGAATATTATTTAAGCTTAAATGTTGGCTATGGCGCTGCAGTGGGAAGGCAAGATTTTGAATGACATATTTATCTGGTTGAGGAAAGGGCAAGGTCAAAGGCCTGGAGAGGTACAGACAAGGAAGGAAGCATTAACTATTTTAGTTAATTCAAGGAGCTTTCAGGAGGTTGTAATCAGGAGTGAGAGGGAGTGCTTGTGGAAATAGACAAGCATCGAATTACTATAAGAAAAACTGATCTCAGGGACAAAATGTTGACTCCAAAGGAGACAGAAATCAAGAAAAAAGAATTAAATAGAAGATGGTAATTCAACAATTATAATCATAAATGTACCTGGATTTTAAAACCCAATCGAAAGAGAGAGGGAATGGGAAAATGGATAAGAAAACAAGGCCAGCAATTTGTCACATATAAATCACACATTTAAAAAATAAATTTACACACACAATGAAAATGGGAGACCAGTACAAAATTTACTATGCATCAAATGAAACTATTGTCCTCAGTGAGTGTATTTGCACAAAATAGTATATAGCATCTAAATTGATAAAGGTGAACAGGAGGAAAAAGGCCAAAAATCTTATTTAATATTTAATTAATAATTGCATATGTCTCACAGAGTAGGATAAATCTATCAGAAAAAGAAATCAGGAAAATATAAAACTGAAATTACCATAAGACAAATTAGATTTAAAAGACCAATTCTGATTATAAACATCTTGTGTTTGATAAATGTAAAGATTTAAGCTTGGGAGATAAAGAATTTACTGTTTGTTAAAATTTGTTGGGAAAACTGGAAGCAGTCTGACAGAAACTAGGTATAGACCAACATCCTACACAATTTAACTTGATAAGGTCAAAATGAATATATGACCTAGACAATAAATCATAAGTAAATGAGAAGAACATGGAAGGTATTACCTATCAGATTTATGGATAACAGAAGAATTATGAATAAACAAGAGAGAGAGAGCATTGTGAGATATAAAATATTTAAGTCTGATTACATTAAATTTAAAAAGTTTTGTACAAACGAAACCAATGGACCCAAGATTAGTAGGAAAGTTGAAAATT
Organism: Pseudochirops corinnae; assembly: GCA_028646515.1. Lineage (NCBI taxonomy): Eukaryota > Metazoa > Chordata > Mammalia > Diprotodontia > Pseudocheiridae > Pseudochirops > Pseudochirops corinnae. The sequence goes on from JAQQSV010007109.1 coordinate 4,593, forward strand.
GGGAGAAAATGTTACAGAAAGTTTTTCAGATAAAGGCCTTATATTTCAAATATATGGACAACTCTGTCAAATTTATAAGAATATGAGTCATTCCCAAATTGGTAAATAGTCAAAGGATACGAACAGGCAGTCTTTGTAGGAAAAAAAAGTCAGAGCTGTATTTAGTCATATTAAAAAATGCTCTATATGACAAATGACTAGAGAAACACAAATTAAAACTACTTTGAGGTACCATCTCACACTTATCAGATTGGCTAAAATTATAGAAGGGGCAGATAACAAATGTTGGAGGGGATCTGGAAAAAAAAAATGGGACACTAATACACTGTTGATAGAACTGAGAACTGGTCTAAACATTTTGGAAAACAATCTAGAATTATGCCCAAAGAGCTACAAAACTGTGTATACCCTTTGACCTACCATACCACTACTGGATGTTTCCCAAGCTGATCAGGAAAAAAGGAAAAGAACCTATATTTTCTAAAATATTTGTAGCAGCTCTCTGTGTGGTGGCAAAGAACTGGAAATTGAGGGGATACCCATCAATTAGGGAATGGCTTAACAAGTTGTGGTAGATGATTCTGACGGAATATTACTGTGCTGTAAAAAACAATAAGCAGGTTAATTTTAGAAAAAACATGGAAAGACTTGCATGAAATAATTGGGAGGGAAATGAGCAGAACCAAGGGAATATGGTATACAGTAATAGCAATACTGTTCAAAGAATAATTATAAATGACCAAACTGTTCTGAGTAATGTGAATATTAAAATCAACTATAACGAACATATGAAGGAAAATGCTATCCACTCCCAGAGAAAGAACTAATATGTGGAAGTATGTATTGTATGGTTTCACATATATGTCTCTGTCAAATGTAGACCTTAGGTAGTGTAGGGTTAAGAAGGATGGAGGGAGATAGCTCAGAACTCAAAATGTAGCAAAAATAAGTAAATACAATTTTAAAAAATAGAAAGATAAATATATATTCTGAACAGAAGACTAAAGAAAATACATATTCTTAGCAATTCTTGGTACTTTTATGAAAGTAGACAATGGACACAGAAATATTATAAATAAATATAAAAAAGCACAAATAGGAAACACCTTTTTAAACCATAAATTAATAAAAATAATAATGCAGGGAACAAAATCCAAAATCTGAGATTTAGTAATGATATCCTGAATGAATGGATCAAGAACAAATCACAGGAACAATTAGTAACGGTGTTAAAAGAGGAGAACAATAATGATATGACATGCTGAAAATTTTAGGATGCACATAAAGCAGTGGCTAAAAATACATTACGAGAGGAATAATAAACAGAACATGTAATTATTTTTTAAAAAAAGAAAGAAACCTAGAGCATCAACAAACCCAATCTAAGCACAAAATAACTCAGAAAAAAGGATATATAATAGAAAATAAAAGACTATAGAAATGGTAAAACAAAGCTGAGGATAGATTCTTTGAGATGATCAATATACCCTATACCCATACACCTTCAGCAAAATTGATTTTTAAAAAACTAAATTACCAAAATTAAAGTATATTTTTGTACAGACACTAAAAAGCTTAATAAATCTTTAGTGAATTGAAATTCACTATGGCAGAATTACATAGTAAGGGAAGGTCAGAAATGTTGACAAGGAAGTGAGTCCAGAAAGGCTTCAAAGAGATAATTTTCAGGGTTCCCTTCAAGCTCAAACATTCTGTGAGCCTCTGACCCTGGGGAAAAAGAAAACCTCATTGCTTGGGGCATTAAAAAGAAGTTAGTCCAGAGACACAAGAAAATAACCTCAGGGACTAAAGCCTGCTCTGGCCTCTAGGGAATGACCAGGTTAATAGGAAATAGCCTGGTTTATAACTTGAACTCTTCAAGCTGGTGTCCCTGATCTCACATAGGAGTAACCCCTGAGGCAAGGCAAGAACTTAGAGCAGCCAACAGAGCAAGACCTGAAAAGTCCAAGTCCTCTCACTGCAGGCACAGGAGTAGCAGCCCTGCCAGAGGCTGATTCCTCTTCTGTTCTCAAGACTAAAAGCAGGAGCTTTTCAGTCTTAGGCTTGTGAAATTAATTTTTTTTCCCATTCAAGAAACCACAACCTCTCCTTTGTGTTTTACGCCTTGATTCTTTAACCTATTTTTTAAAAGGAGGAAATTCCAAAGCAAGAGGTAAGTCATAATTGTTTAATTGATGTGAAGCATCACAATTTTTTCTGACTTCGACACCTCTTTATCCTAGAGAATCCATGGGCAAAAGAATGTTCTCACCACAGGTGAAATCCAGAAGTAATGAGGGCCATCAAATTTATTTGCAGCAGAGTTTATGTAAAGTAAAAAAAATCTGGACAATTTAATTTTTTAAAAACCTCAATCACCTCAGCAAAATACATTGTATTGCAATTGTGGATGGTAGAGCAGAATGATAGGTGCATTAGAAAGTTGAGGCTGCCCGGCATGAAGGCTGCTTTGGAGGGAGCAAGATCTGCTTTGGGGCTACAGCAGAGCAGACAGGCACTTGGTGGTAAGGACCAGTGGGACCCATGGGAATAGCAGGGAGAATTGAAAGGATAGATTTGAGAGATGTTTCAGAGGGGAATGGACAGGAATTGTTTGCCAGCAAAGCTGGGCGAGGATAGAAGATAAAACAAATGAAGCTACTGGCTGCTGTTCCCATTGATCTACCCTTGGAGTCAATAATTCCATTAAACAACAAGCTCCAGCCACATGTTTGTTGGTGAACATGCTCCTTGTGTATAGATCTTCCCTGGTCTACTTCCCTACCCAAGCCTGCAGACCTGCGCCAACTGCCCAGACCTCAGCAGGAGACCTCTCTTAGTCTGGAGGCAATTTACTGTCTCTGGATGACAATGTGAGCTACAGGAATATTTTAGAAAAGAGGACATGCCCCTTAACAAGGGCACCCCAAAGAACCAAAGAAATATTCTAATTGGAAAGAACCTCAGACATCATCTTGTCCAACCTCCACTTTATTTTACATATGAGGAAACTCAGACCCAAAGGGTTAAAGATGATTCCTACAAGGTCACCTGATCCTTAGGTGGAAGACTGGAAGCTAAGTCTTCTTTGTCAAGGTCAAGGGCTCCCCCTACTCCACCTCCTGCCTCCATTCATCCTAAAACATCTGATCCACAGCACATTCTTCTGATCTGGAGTCAAACTCCCTAGGTTTGAATCTGAACCTGGCCAGTTCCTACTGTGTGATGTTGGGCAAAGCACTCAATCTCAGCCTCTGTTTTCTTATTTGGAAAAGGAGTTTGCTGAGTAAGATGGTGTCCATGGTCCCTTCCAGTTCTAAATCAAATCCTATAACCAAGGCTGAACCTGATCAATCCTTTATGAGCAGAGGGATAATCAATAGGTACAGAGACCTGAAAAGCCCTTCTGCATGGTATCACCTGATCCTTAAGAAGTTAAAACATACTTGTGGGAAAAGTCAGGTGGTGCAGTGGGTAGAGTACCTGGCCTGGAGTCAGAAGATCAAAATTCAAATCTGGCTAGATATTTACTGTGTTGCTTTGTTCTCTCAATATTATTGGGAGGATCAAATGAGATAATGACTTTAAAGTACTTAGCCCAGAGGATGGCATATAGTAAGTTCTCTATAAACTGTAGCTATTATTATTAACAAGTGAATAGTGGTATCAACAAGCAGAAATGAAAAAATTAAATTTGAGGGGAGAGAAGGGAGACAGAGAGAGAGAGACAGACAGAGAGACAGAGAGAGAGAAAGAGAGAGACAGAGAGAAAGAGAGAGACAGAGAGATAGAGAGAGGACTCACTTGGTTTGGGATGTGATGTATTTGAAGAGTGGATGTGACATCCAGTTAGTACTAGGAGGCATGGCCATACTGAACTTTTCCAAGAAATGTAGTGGTGAAGGAGAGAAGAGAGCTGAGAATCATCAAAGGAAGGGGTTTTTAGAATTACGTCTGGGGCTTAGATGGGAGGTCAAGGCTGCATACAAATGTTTCAGAGCCACTTGCATAGACACAGGTGAACACATAGGATGGAATGATATTTTCCAGAGAGAGGGAAGAGAGGTGGGCCCAGAAGAGAGCCCTCAAGGACATCCTTGTGCAGAGGTCTCCAAAGCATAGAGGAGTAAGGGAGGAGGATGAAGAGAACGTGACAGCTATGATAATAATAACAATGATAGCTGACATTTCTACAGTACCTTCTCTGTGCCAGGCACTGTGCTTTATTATCTCATTTCATCCTCACACCCACCCTACTTATTAAGTGCTATTATTATCCCCATTTGACAGTTGAAGAAACAAACAAAGGGTAACTTGCCCAGAGTCACACAGCTAGTTAGTGTCTGAGGCTGGATTTGAACTCAGATCTTTCTGACTCCAGGTCTGGCACACTCTCCACTGCGACATCTGGCTGCCTCAGCTATAAAGCCAAAGAAGTGTATCCAATGGTATCCAACAGAAGGGAGGGAGTTAAAAGCATTGGAGAATTCAAAGACGAGGAAAAAGGCCAAATCATGTGAAAACAAGAGTCACTGATGGTCCTTGAGGGGATGATCTCAATAGAGTAGTACTAGGGTTTAGGAGAAGATGGGTTTTGGAGGAAGTGGAGGCATTTGGGGGAGACTTTTATCAGAAGATTAGTGATAGGAAGACAAAAGTTTCAGCATGGCAGCTTGATAAGATTAAGCAAACTTGTTTTTGGTGTGTTTGGTTTCAGGTTTTAGAATTGGGAAGACCTGATCATGACTACACATAGAAGGGGAGCCAAGACTGATGGTACAGGAGAGAGAATCATAGCTGTACCAAGGTGCTGAAGGAGGGAGTAGATAAGAGGTTCAAAAACCCAGGGAGAAGAATTAGACTTTGTTAGGAGAAGGGATGCCTCTTACTCTGAGAGAAGATGGAAATAGAAGAAAATGAGTGGGGATGCTGAAAGTTTCAAGAAAAGGGAGAGTAGAGTTGAATGAAGGGTGAGTTGATGTCTGATGTCCTCAATCTTCTCAGGTAAGATGAGGCAGAATTGCTGAATTGAGAGTTAGCAAGGAACCTCAGTGGGCATCTTGTTCAACCCATACACAAAATAAAGCCTCAGTATAACACATCCATCAAGTGGCAAAATCACCATTTGTGGGAATGAGGAAAGGAAGATAGAGCTGATACTATGGGGAATAACAAATGAAGTGAATGAGGTAGAGTAGAGGGACTGTCAAGAATCAGTGATTGTAACCCAGCCTTTTGGTGGCTGAAATCATCAGGGTTTCAGGATTTTCTCCATTCACATCCAGAAGTCTTGGAGGAGAAGTAGTGAAATCAGATGTTGAGAGTTGCACAGGGATGAATAATTATAGATAATTGATACTGAAGCTGAAAGATATAAAGAAATGAAGGGTAGTCACTAGTGACTACCCTTGTAGTCTAGGCAGACCATGTAGTCTAGGCTGTATATAGTAAAAACAAAACCATAGGAAATGAATTTAATTGGAAGAGTAGAGATTTGTCAAAGGACTCTAAACTACGAAAAGGGAAAAGGATATTCACTGTTAGTGTCAGAGAAGAGATGGGAAGAGAGGAGAGGGTGGTCAAGGTAGAATTTCAAAATTCCAGATATTACATGAAGAATGGTTCCAGAGTTGCTGAGGGCTTCCAGGTGCTCCTACAAGTCTAAAGCAAAAGAGAAGGTCAGGTTGTCAGAGAAGTCACCAATAAGTCCCTGAGACTGACAGCAGGGGAGAGGAAAGGAGAGGAAGATGTTGACAGAGTCACTGAGAGACTTGAGAGAGTGCCTTGGAAGAGGTAGTTGCCAGCAAAAAGAATGGAGAGGATATGATGCTATAATGGTTTTCTGATCCCATAGATTGGGGAGTGCCTTCCAGGAGAACAGCCTGTAATCCATCCTTGCCTGCTCATCCTGTGCTGCTCCTGTCTATGTCATCCTGAAAGCCTGAGTCACCCAATGTGCTAGAAGCTGTTCTTTCTCCTGACATCTGAACCCAGTTCCCTTTGGGGCACTCTCACTGTCCTCCTCTCATCCCTCACTCTTCCTACATGCCCAACCCATCTTTTCTTCTCTCAAATTCTTTGATGATGCTGTTCACACATGTTCCCTTTCAGAGTTCCTCATTTGTGACATGTTGCAGCCTCTTAGCATGCACTTGTCCATTGGACAAAGGGTGATGTTTATCTTGAGCTTTTTGCAGGCAATAGTGATCCAGTGCTCCCTGCCATACAGCAACACTAATACAACATTTGTGTTGAAAAGATGGGAATTTGCTCTTACGAGAAGCTTGAGGTCATTAGAAGGGCTTCACAATTTCCTAAATGCAGATGAACACACTCTACTCCTCCTTCTCAATATGATACAGCTCATGGTCCATCAGTATTGTCTATCCTAGATACATGTACTACTGAAAAATGCTACAGGATGTCCATTCAGATTCATGTCTTAATTTGTACAATAGATATTCTTCAAGCATTTGGTCTTTTCTGTGATAGTAACAATAACTGACATTTATACAGCATAATATTTGCCTTATAAGCACTTGATATGTCTTGATCCTCACAGCAACCCTGTGAGCTACCTGCTAGCAGCATTATTAGACCAGTTTTGTACATGAGGAAACTGAGACTCACAGAAGTTGAATGACCTTTCTAGTTCAGATAAGGTCACACAGGTTGTATCATTTCTCTGCTTAAGTGGGAGGGTCAGAACTTGAACACTAGGCTTCTGGTTTCAGTTCAAGGTCCCATGTTGCTTCAGCTTCTGCCATGTTTCTTGCTTTCTAACTCTAATTACCATCAAGAGAGGAAATAACCTCTTATAATCCATGTTTTGAAAACTCTAGTATTAGACAATTTTCTATAATGAACTGAATTATGCCTCCCTGTGACTTGCACCCATGGACTCTTGTTCTGTTCTCTATATCATGAGCTTGATTTTAGCTACTGAAGACACATTCTCTGGAAACTACTAGATATAGAGTATTATACCCCATTATCATTGGTTTCTTGCACAAATCTTTTGGAATGACTGACTGCCTCCCCTCTCGTTTTGATTCACCTTCTTCTCTTACCTCTCCATTTCTTTTACTCTAAACACTTTTCCTTCAACCTCTCTGATTCAAAACTCCAGGGGTATTGGGATCCATGACCGGATTTCATTGTGCCACTCTCCTGCCCTCTCTGATATGACCAGAAGCCTGGTTGGTGCTCTTTCTTCTCTTTCCCCTAAACAACTTGCTTAATTGTGTTAATTGTGTTGTGATAATTGTGTTGTTGTTCAACAGACAATCCTTAATCACAGGACCCAGAGTTTGGGTAAACAGAAGCCCTACTGCTCCCAACTCAGCAGAACTGAGGAAAAGGATCAAGCAACAGAAGTACTGCTTCTCAAAAATCCTTCAGAGGGGAACATGGGAGTGGAGGTCTGTGTTCCCTAAAAAGGGACATGGAGTAAAGAGTACACAGAAAATCAGTGATAGTGTGTGCAGGATGATAAGCAGAGTAAAGTTTTACCCTAAGGTCTATCTGAATTTCCTTTCCTTTATTGTGATAGGTATTTCTCTTGGTTGCTTGCAGCATTTGTTGCTTGTTATTGGAATTGTGAATTTTATCCATCATATATCTTGGAGTCTGAAGCCTGGGATTGTTACTGTTTTCGTTGTTTTCTGGAGATGATTTATGAATTCCTTCAATTGGTGCTTTGTTTTCAGTATTCAAAAGGTCTGAGGGTATTGTTAGTTGCATAATGGTTGATGGAACCCTACTATGGAATCCTATGAGGCCCCCAACCCCAACATTCTAAATTACTAGTGGGCCTCTCTGAACAACAAGCATGCCCTGATTTGACCACACAATCTGGCTTTAAGCACATCCCAGGTCCCCAGACTCAATACAACCACTGTACCTAACTAGCCACAGCCCCCAGATCCAATTCATATATTTGAACAAGTGTGTCCTTGTACTCAATTACAATCACATCATTCATTTTAGCACAAGACAGGACCATAATACCTAACTAACTTTCCATCTTGACCAAACAGGACCACAATAGCTAGCCAAACAGGACCACAATAGCTAGCCAATCAGAAAGCAGCATGATCAGGATGTTTGACGAATGAACCATATAAGGGATGCCTCCCCTATTACCTAATCCCTTAACAAACCCCTCCTACCTTTTGCATAATTTCTCTTGTGTAATCATCATCAATACACTATAAATTTACATGTGTTGTCTTACTAAGTTACTGGTTCCCCTGGGAACCCCAATTCTGAGTGGGGTCAATCCTCAGTAAATGCCTATACTTAGATTAGAGGTGTTCTGACCCTGAATCTCTGAGACAGTGCTGCCACAACACATCATAAAACCACAACAATGGTGTTTAGGTATTTTGACATATGTCAAGTTTTTCAAAGTGACCTATGATCCTTCAGTTGTCTTTTCAAATCTTATCTTTAAGATCCATGTATTTTACTCATATGCAATTGATGCATCATGTGTACAGTTCTCTTAATGTTACTGGGTTTTCCTTCTTATTTTCAGATGGTCTTTCTCTCCAATACATTTGCATTCCTCATTATTGTTCCCTCTTCCGCTTCTTTAGTGAGACTTACCATGGTAAGATTCAGAGTGACTTGCATAGACAGAATTTAAGTCAAAGGATTGAATGAAATGTTGAAGGGAGAGAGAGTAGAGAGAGAAGTGGGTCAAAGCCAGACCTCTGAGGGATACCTTCCTTCAGAGGTCTGGAAAGGATACAGAAGGAGTGGTTAGAAAGGGAAGAGAACTAAGAGAATGTGATAGCTCTCAAGCCAAGGCTTGGAGAAACAGCATATAATACTGGAAAAGAGACTATTCTGAAGAAAGAGGATCTAGGTTCAGATCTGCTGCTTTGCTGGCTGTGTCACCTTGGGCAAATTACTTAAGCTCCCTGGGTATCAATTTCCTCCTCCATAAAATAAAGGCATTAGACTAGCAGATCTCCAGCTCTCTTCACATTCTAAATGTAGACTTCTAGGAGCCTTTCTAAAAGGAAATGACCTGAACCATTCTCCATATGTGGTGAGATCAGGACTATTAGACCCCTTTCTCAGAGAACCAGATCAAGCTGGCCCGTACCATCCTTATTTCTTAAATTGAAATCAGAGTAGACAAAATACTTTCCCATGGTACTTCCTTTTAGGGTGTCTGTTGTCCACAGGATTTGGGTTGAATGGACCATTAGTGGGATCCAATATGGCCATTTCTATGTTCTTACATTCTCTTAAAGTACACAGAAGTCACAGGTTTAAAAGGCTTGAGAACCACCTTTATAATCACAGCACAGTTTCTGTCCTGCCCCATGAATGAACTCACCTGCCCCCCCAAGCATCTTGTCTTGATCTGTGCCTCTCATTTCAGATCCAGGTGGGATGAAGACTAATTTGTTTCCAGCAATGGATGATCCACTCTGGACGGTGGACAAAGGTCAGCCGTCCCTAAGAATTCTGATAGATCTGTCTAAAGTTTGCGTCC
>JAQQSV010007110.1:0-14102 GCA_028646515.1 Pseudochirops corinnae
AGTACTAATAAATACTTGAAATACAGAATACCTATATTTTCACTTCATTCTCATCTCACCCCTCAAATCCAATTAAATGACCTATGGGCTATAGGTTGACAAGCTAATACTATATTATGATCCTCACGAATAACTGACAATAATCACAAAAGGTAATAAAATGAATGATTTAGAACATGAAAAAAATTAAGCTGATTTTAAAAAGAATCATATGACATTAAGACATGCCTTCTTTTGGTTTTAATAACACCAACTTATGTATGACCATGCTGTTTTGCCATTATATTACCAAATATAAATCTGAAAAAAGTGATGAATATTTTAAATTATACTTGAGATCGATGGGAGATCTTTCACACAGTGTTTAAGTGATAAACTACTAACTGGGAGAATGATACAATGCTTTTTTGAAATGTTTAGTTTGATTTTTTGGTTTTAAAAAGTGAGTTAAGCAATAGCAGGCAAGCTCAGAGGTGACTGGGTAACAAACTACAGACGGACAGTCAGGTTAAGAGAATATTAGCAGACAATGAAGAACTGGTGTGTGGGGGGGGGGGGGAGGAAGACCATCACAAAGAAAACATGCAGGGATACTTGTCACTAGAGGGTGTAAAAGATGAATGCTCCTGTCAAAGTCATCTTTCTGGTCCACTGCCTTGGGCAAATCAGCCCTCTCCTTAAAATCCCACATTGACTTCTCAATTCTCTCTCATAAGTGTATTGTTTTTGTTACTAATTTCAAGCACCTCCGTCAAACCATCTTAAACTACCTAATCATCTCTCTGTGTCTTACTTTGCTGCTTGGATCCTCCACTCCACTGTTAACCAGTTTACATGATAACTCCTATTTTCTAACTAGTATATACTTAGCATGCTTTCATTCCATTATTTACATGATCAATTCTAAATATATTTAGGATAAGCACATAGATGGTAAAGATTCTCTCCATTCATTTTCATGATTACTCTGTTACTATGTATATTTTGTAATATTTTTATTCAATATGTATGTATTGTTCCCTCTGAGAGAATAAAAGGCTTTTGAGGGCAGGAACTACTTCATTCTTATTTTTCTATCTTTCGTGCCCAACACAGTACCTGGCACTCAGTATGTATATATAATGGCCATTAAGACTGATTAATAAGTGACATTATAAGACTCCAGGAATATATCACTAACCTTGAGGACAGCTCTGAGAAAAGCCTATGTTTTCTGGAGTCATATAGAAAATATAGAAAATTAGATGGATTAGTAGTCTGGCCTCGTATATTAACTGTTATGTTCTTATCACTCATTCAACCAAAAGGCATTTTTAACTACCTACTATAAGGCAGACATAGTGTTAGATGAGGGGGATACAAAAAGAATGAGACAATCCTTTTCATGCAACTTATATTTCAATTAGAAGACTACAATTACATATAGAAATATAGCATGAACAAAAAGCTAAATACATATGATATACAAAATAGTTAAAATATCAGGTAGTTTGGAGAGGGAGGGCAATGTATCAATCACAAATGTATCAAGAAAAGTTTCATGCAGAAGATAGAGTCTGATCTGCATCTTAAAGGAAGAGAGGGTCTCTGCTATACAAAGATACAGAGTGACCGTATTCCAGTCATGGGGGCTACCAAAAGAGAGGGGAAAAAAAAAAAAAAGGAAGATAGTATCCCGTATGATTGCCAGTTTGGCTGTATAAGAGTACAGGAGGGACAATGAAGTCTTATGAAATTGGAAAGATATGTTCGAACCAGGTTGTACAGAGCTTTAACAGCTAAACAGAAGAGATGATATTTTATCCTAGAGGCCATAGGAAATCCCTAGAGTTGACTGGGTGAAGGAGTCAATGGTCAGAAATGCTCTTAAGAAAAATTACTTTCATAGTCATGTAGCTAAGATGGACTACAGTAAATGGACTCCCTTTGAACTATTTTTATTTTCAACAAACTCTATAGTAAAAAAAAAAAATTAGAATAGATTAAATTTTAGCCTCCATTTTAAATCAGTAATAAATCCAAAACATAATATTAAATATTTTTATAATTAAATAACTAAATATAACAGACTTTTAAGTAAAGATATTCCTATAACCATAATTGTGTATCTTTTATAAGGTGGACTGTTTCATTTCTGCATGACAAATAGAGCACATAATACTGGAGTTAAATATTCCCAAACATAATGGGGGTGGAAGTTCACAGCATACTGATTTCCAAATATGAGTTCCCAGGTAGAAGCCTTTAAAAGACATCGGGCACACTAATAACACAAACAACCATCAAAGAATAGTGCTTCAGTATTGTTAATTATATTTGTCTTTTTCCTGCTTCTATAGGGGCTTGGAGAGGCCAACCTAAAACTCTGCTCCTGCCACTCTCAGTGAAAATACCATTTAAATCAATTAAAATTCTATTTGGAATTTTTACAGTGTACATGGTATGATACCAGGGGTGGGGAACCTGTGGCCTTCTAGGTCCTCAGGTGTGGCCTTCTGACTAAGTCCAAGTCTTCTAGTACAAATCTTTTTATTAAGGGGATTTGATCTGTGCAGTTTGGATTCAATTCAAAGTATTACTATTGCTGCTATATTATTATTGCAAAAATATAGTACAAAAAAGAGTTTAATGAAGGCAAAATATAGGTCCTAAAAAAGAAATTTGGGAAATTTTAAGGAAAGGGAAACTTTTTTTTTTAATATTCATAGTTGTAAAGAAGACTTCATAGAAGAGATGGCCATTACGCTGGACATTAGAAGATGTGTAGTATTCAATAGACTGAGATAAAAATGGACATGGGAAACTTCAGGGTGAGTTTAGGGAACACTTAACAATCCAGCTTGATCAGAATATGGTCTCTACGAAAAGAAGTAAGGAGCTACCTATGGTGATAGGAGGAGGGAGAAATAGGACTTGCTACGTGCAGCCCTCAACTCTTGGGGGAAAAGTGAAGGGAGGAAGAGAGAGAAAATTGTCAGCTGCATCTATCCCCATTCTATGGACAACAGTAAATGTTGGTGCCGAGGAAACTACTATGGCCATAGAAGTTTTATGCAAATATACACATTAGTATATACACTGGATGTTTGAAAAACACGGTTTAAAAGTGTGTGCAACTATAAATTGTTGTGTAAATAATGGATTTTTGAATTTGAACAGTCAAATGCGATTTTGGCATTCTTAAAAATACCATGGTGGAGTTAGTCAATGGGATTTCTTAGGAATTATTATTAATTTCCACACTATCCTACTATTTAAGTCTTAGCATATTTGTAAACATGCCACTACATGATTTCGGTGGTGGAAATAAGGTGCAGGAACTCATATAATCATCAACCACAAGAATATGCTCTAAAAAATCTCAGGAGGAGGATTATTAATCACCTTTTGATTTTTGCTGTTTCTTATAGTAGGAAGGGTAGGACCTACTTTTGAAGAAAGTTTTGTGATATGGGTAATAAGACAGAGAGAGGAGTCAGAACACTTAACTGGTATTTCACATAAAAAGACTGGGTTTAGAATTAGAAATCAGAATTTGTAAGGGTTTGTGATTTATGTGTCATCATGATCTAAGCCAGTGGTAGGGAATATGCAGCCTCAAGGCTACATGAGGCCCACTAGGTCCTCAAGTGTGGCCCTTTGACTGAGTCTAGGTTGTGCAATTTTTGTATGGTTAAGAGTATTGAATTCAATAAAAGGTTCTTATTTAGTTAACGATCCATTATAGTAAGCATAGGAAATAAAAATGCAAGCCTGTAAGCCCTCTACCATGCATTATAATTTTAGATTCCACTAATTCAAAATAGGATAAAATTCACATATCATTGGGCTGTATTTTTTCTTTGTTCTATAAATGGGGAAAAAGATTTGCTAAACAAATGGAACACAAGTAAAATTGCAGGATATCTGTATAGCCTGCTTATATGAACAGGCTTTCTAAGAACTTAAGAAGTACCTATTCACAAATAATTGATATGCCAATTATAAAGCATTTCTACCTACTCATTAAAGCTGATCTTATAGATTTCTACTTGCTAACACATTATTATTGAAGTTGAAATTACTGTCCCTGAAAAAAAAAAACTCACTGTTTAGAAGAGTCTCTAATTCAGACTTAACAAATGCTTAAATGTCAACTACGTGGAGAACACCAGTACTAAAAAAGTGCTCAAGAAGATAAAAAGATTAAATAAGATAGAACTTCCATCCTTTATGAAACTCCCAACCTACTGACTAATTGATACAAAATAACTGCATTTAGAGAGGTGGCAATGAAGTACCATATGACCTTCCAATTTATCTTATAAAATGTGTGCCATGCTCCTGGTCACTCACACATAGAATAGATGAAGAAATGTAGACAGCTTAAGACAAAGAATACTATGCCCACTGAAAAACAACACCATGCAACAACATATGAACCATAGGCCATCTTGTTCTAAAAAAAGATATAGCCAAATCACAATTTTTAGAGCTGGAAGGGACCATACTGAGTGAACCCTATCATTTTACAATTTAAGACTCAATGAGGTAGTAGAATGACAGTAATAAATGTTTATATTAATTTAGATTAATAGTTTTGGCACAAAATAAGTATCATAATTATTATATTCAGACAAGATCTTCCTCTACATGGAGTTGATCTCTACAAATTCTTGTCTCAAACTGATTTCAATGATGTAGTGAAATCTGAGTGAGGAAACTCCCTCTATTAATGCAACTCAACAACTCTTCTACAATTTATAGTCTTGAAAATATTGAAGAGCTGAAACGTTAAATGTATGTCAGAGTAAGGATCTGGACCCAGGTCTTCCTGTCTCTGAGGATGACTCTCTGACCACTACATAATGCTGCCCCTCAACAACTTAGTTCCAAGGATAAAATATGATTGAACAGAGGATCCTTTCCCCTTTCCCCTCAAAAAAAAAACCTTGTCTCAAGTGAGTTTCATAGCATAAATTACAATGAAAAATAGATTTTACGTTATTTAATAAGTATAATACTTCATTCTAAGCATAAAGAAAATATGACAATAACTGAATCCCTTCATTAATTCAGAAATTAAATTTTAAAACAAACAAATGAATATATAAAATAGAACATAAGTGTATGAGAGGTACAAGGTATGAACGACAGAAGGAATGATCATTTCTTGCTAAAGTAATTAGAAAGGTTTCATGCAAGAAAAAATGGGACTGTGTCTTTTCTTTTCTTTTTTTTTTTTTTGCTTTTTGGAGGGGGGGAGAGTAGGGCAATTAGGGTTAAGTGACTTGCCCAAGGTCACATGGTACATGTTAAGTGTTTGAGGCCGGATTTGAACTCAGTTCCTCCTGCCTCCAGGGCCAGTGCTCTATTCACTGTGCCACATAGCCACCCCAGGACTGTGTCTTTAAAGAATTTAAACAGATGGAGGTGGAAGGTAAAGATGGAAAACAGAAGGGAAGGAAATAAATAATAAATTTTAAACACACACACACACACACACACACACACACACACACACACACACACACACACACACACACACACACACACACACACATATATACAGCATCTTCTATGTTCCAGGTACTATGCTAAGTGATTTAGATTTTTGTCACAAATGATCCTCACAATAATTCTGGAAGGTAGGTATTATTATTCCCATTTTACATATGAGAAAACTGAGCCTAATAGAAGTTAGGTGACTTGCCAAGAATCACAAAACTCATAAGCGTCTGAGACAAAATTTGAACATAGGTCTTCCTGACCTGAGGCCCAGCATTCTATCCACTGGGCCACCAATTTGCCTGAAAGGCATTACTTTCCCATGAATGGAATGGTGTAAGCAAAGAAACAGAGATGTGGATAGGGTGAAGAGATGATAAGTAGCTTAGTTTATGTGAAGCAAAGAATGTATGGGATTGTGGTGGAAGGAGGTTAAAATTAGATAAATCTGGGAAAGCAGCACACAATCAAATGGTCCAGAGTCTTGATTGCTTTGCTAAGGAATCTGAATTTTGTGTGTCACAAAATAGGAAGTTACTGAAGGGTTTTGAACATAGGGGATATGGTCAATCCTACATACAAAAACTTCAATATGACAGAACTGTGAAATATATGAAAACGGTCTAGGTGGGTAGTAATTCAGTCTTGTATTAGGATAATGAAAAGGACAGATAGTACAAATTCTATAAAGGCAGAAACTGCAGAATTCCCTTAAAAAACAAACAAACCCTGTTTGGATTGAAAATGTATACAAAATTAGCATGTGACTGATTAATTTTTCACTCTCATTTCTTTTCCCAATTTTCCTCTACCACTCATCTCTTTAACACTTGTAGGAATTCTTGTTGGGTTTGGGTCCAATTAGAATTTTTCTTTGAGGCTTTTTCTGGTGACTTCTTAGTTTCTGGACTGATCTTTCCTACCATGGTAGTAGTTTTTGACATTCAAATTCTTGTTCTGTTGTTTGTTCATTTTTCCAGCCTATTTCTTAACTTTGAACTCTATATTAAAGTTGAGCTCTGCATACCTAGTGGTGGGAAGGCACTGTCTCAGGCTTTAGGCTTTTTCATGAGCCTGTTTTCAGAAGTAGTTCTGGCAGTCTGCAGGTTTTTGGAACTCCGTAGGTGGTGTGATCTAGGGAGAGGTGTAGACATGGTTTCTCCTCGTCTGCACTTTTATCTTCACCTAGAAAGGGTACCTGCTCCCCTGTAGTTGCAAGTGCTAGCACTACTCTTGGCCCTGGAACTGTGACCAGGGCTCCAGATCCCTTGGGACTGACCCGCAGCACTCTTCTCTGCCCTGGAACTATGACCCAGAACTGCATATGGGCAATAGAGCTGCCAATCAGCACCAGTTGTACCCAGTACCAGCAAAGAAGCCCTGTAATCTCTTTCTGAACAGTTATGTGACCCCCTTATCATCTCTGGGCTGAGAACTCCCAAAAGCTCCTTTTGCTAATGTGGTCACCATTACCACTACACACTGTGTGTAGGCTCTGGACAGGCCTCTAACCTGGTGTCACAAACTCTCCTGCCGACCTTTTAAGTTTTCTTAGGCCAGAAAAATGTTTCACCCTGACCTTTTGTTGGCTCTGCCACTCCAAAATTTGATTTGAATAATTATTTTAAAGTTGTTTGGAGGAGAATTTTGGGAGAGTTCTGCTAGGTGGCTGAGCCTAATCTGCCATCTTGGTTCCACCTGACTAATTTTTAACCACATATAATAAACACATCTGAAATAATATCAATGGTGCATTTTCTAAAGGCAACGAACAGCCTCTATCCTCTTCTTTCCTTTTTATTATGGAACAAAGCAATAAAAACTCTCAGTACCTTGCAAAATATTTTCAGAGGCAGAGCCTTCACCGTTATTTTTCAAGCCTAACAGATTCTAGAGTACATTCTGGTGAATCCATTCATTTGTGTTGTTTATTAAATTCTGTAAGGCTACTGATCCATGCAAGTAAATGTCAGAAAAAACTGAAAGAAAAAAATCAGCCAAGGTTCTTTTCTTCAAAAGTTTTTATTTATATAAATCTTTTCAGGGTAGCAGGGGGGTTTTAGTGTATAGCGTAAGGATAAACAAACACAGCACCACAGACTGTCTTCAACAATTAACCACTCTGTTAAGAAATTAATATTTTATAGCCAATCTCCCCACCTCCAGTCCTGATATGTTGTGCATAAAAAGTATTCCATCTGCTTCACTGCTTTGCCTTCTTCTTCATGGGCTTAAACCTGTCAAATTATTCCATTTGATTTCAGAGAATTCTCATATGGCAATCTATTTTATTTACTTTATCTTCAATAAAATGGTTCAGTGAGCATTAGCAACTGTGAGACACAAGTTTCAATCAGTCTTCTGGCATAGGCGTCAATCTACATTAGACCTACTGTGCTGTGAGTTGCTGCTACTAAGTTGGAGGAACAAGGCCGAATAATGCAGCAGTGGTGGGAAAGAAAATTCTCCCTAGACATTGCAATGCATTGCTTATACAATACAGGTGCCTGGTTCAACACATGAGTAATTTCTTAATAAGGCTGACAGCTAAAGGGAGGCTTTAGACTCTAACTTTAATTTTACATGACACCTACAGTAACAGTCCTCTGTCTCAAGCAGACAATGGTTAAAAACTTGAAATGCTAACAGTTAAAAATGAGTTCTCATCTCTCCTGCTTGTATCATGTAGAAAAAAAGAAAGTCTAAAAACACTCAAACTACACAGTGTCTCTTCCATAACATTTTCATACAATTACGGATACAACAGCAGTTTCAATGGACCTTTTCTTACAAATCTGTATGACATTTTAAATATAGCTATCGGATTAGACATTAACCACAAAACAATCAGTATGTTTGAGAAACAACTCATTTTGGGAGATGATATCATTAGAAGCTAATTCCAAGAAATGTGGGGCAGCACTGCTAGATGCCGTGAAAATGTCTCCCAAAGCACAAACTTTGTAATAAGTGATGCAAGTTCCTATTTGATATGGGCTGTAAAAAGCAGATTATTGTAATAGTGCTCTTCCCAGCAAATCAGACCATTAAGAATGTACTTAATCTTCAGTTGAATTGAAAAGCAGGCCAGTTAAAATCCATATTTTGCTACTTTGTATAATGGCATCAAAATTTTACTACCAAATAGCTTCAAGCCACAAATCTGACTTTCATAAACTTTCTTTTTTGGCCAAAAGAAAAAGAAAAAAACAACATTGTGCTTCAACTTTAGTTTCTTTTACCTTAATATAATGTTGACCCTTTGTCCCGGTATCATCACAATGTCATAGATCAGAAATTGGAAAGGACAGATCTTTGTCAGAACACAGTAAATACTTCCTTATTCTTTGCCCATATGTATTTGCAAAAGTCAACCTCCTTCAACCTCCAAAAGAATAAATTCAGTGAACAACTAGTAAGTCCAAATTTTCAAATCCTAACAGCTCATAGAGCTGTATCTATACCTGATTAACTACATACATTCCTGGTCATTAGTGAATCTTTGAAAGAAAATAAAGTTAGGAAAAAAAATTTTTTGAAAAAAGGCAATTAGCAAAAACCAATGTAATAGGGCTATATGTATATGTCAGATATAGATATACACACATATATATACATATAGCTGATATAGATCAGAAAAGAAAAAGTAAAGAAGAACTATTATTGAGGTCATTAAATCATGAAAAATGGGGACAGTTTAAACACTGATTAACGATAATAAAACTAGGAGTAAATTAACACTTGGTTTTAGAGACAAATATAAGCAAATATTAAATAATATAGTAGAGAAGAAATTATAGAAGCTCTTAACCCAAGAAGCTTGTTCAGGCAGAAAATATAAAATGATTCCTAAAATGTTTAGATAAATGTATAGATGAAAAAAAATGTAAGCTCTTTAATATCAGGGACATTTTCTTCATTACTGTTTCTGTACCCCTTTGTAAGCTTAGCACAATCCATTGAAAATACATTTGTTTAACAGATGTTTCTTATATTAAATTGAATTGAGGGTAGGTATTGGCCTGTCAAGAGGATCTAAGGAATATCTGGGATCTCTCTCTCTCTCTCTCTCTCTCTCTCTCTCTCTCTCTCTCTCTCCCTCTCTCCGTCTCTCTCTCTCTCTGTCTCTGTCTCTCTCTCTCTGTGTGTGTCTCTCTCTCTCTGTGTCTCTGTGTGTGTGTGTCTCTGTGTGTGTGTCTTTCTGTGTGTGTGTGTGTCTCTGTGTGTGTGTGTGTGTGTGTGTGTGTGTGTCTCTCTCTCTCTCTCTCTCTCTCTCTCTCATCTTTTGAGTCAATGTAATGGGGCAAACAACTATTATTCTACTAAAGACCCATTAATGCCACTGTCATAAATATAACTGACTGACAACAGAAGGAATACTATATAATGAAGGAGCAGAACATAACTAATGACTAGTAAAACTGCTCCTAAGGAAATAACATTTAAACCCTAAGAAAGTAAACTCAACAACAAGCTTTTATTACTGTGTTCAAAATACACAAAGAGTAGATACAGGGAGATGAGTCTGAATCTTCCTTCAGATTCTAAGTAGCTGTGTGACCTTGGATTAGTCACTCATCTTTCTGAGTCTCAGTTTGATTTATCATCTATAAAACCCAAAAGCTTGACTTGTTGGCCTCTAAATTTCCTTCTAGCTCTAAATCTCTGAGCCTAAAATCAAAATATCATAGCTCAAAGAGTACAAGATCATGGAATGTAAGAAACAGATGGAGACTTAGATTCATCTTATCCAATCCTCTAATTTCAAAGATGAGAAAAATTAAGGCAACCAAGGAAATTAATTGACTTACCCATGGTACCACAGTAGCAAGTCTGAGATTAGGTATGTTCTCACCATTAAATTCTGTGTTCTTTCCACTAAAGTTTTAAAACTTGCTAAAGTGAGGATGGATGATGGACTAATTTCTTCCTTGTCTTTATAGAAACTTTAATTCAGATTAGTTCTGGGTTCAGATAAGACTTCAGGGCATTTATTGAGGAGCTGCTTTCTCGAGACAGATACAGTAAGAGGATTTTGCCTTCAGTGGCTTTTTGTCATGGAGTACCTTCATGCTCTACTACTTATAGATCTTATTCTGGGTTTACTCTATTTATTCCTTAAAAATATGGAAACAGATTTCTTTCTTAAGAGAATTCATTCTTAAAAGAATGAAGAAACAATGTATTTCATTATCACTTACACTACTAACCTACTTTCTTTTATAGTCACAGATACCTTTCATGTCTTAGTTCTTGCTGCTTCTTATATGAAAGCCCTAGTTAATATGACATAGTTTAGTTATACCAGCTACGAGTCTGTCCAATGTGCTTTGGATTACTTGTAATTTTGATATTCTCGAGATTATGCTGTTCAATGATCAAGAGCCACACAGCAGCCCTGGGAGGATAATTTGTGGTAATGGGGCAAGATTTTATACAATTGAGTACCTTGGGATGATTAAAACTGCTAACCAGTTGTCCACATGTGACATCACCAAATCTCTTACCCAAATCTGAGCCAATGTGGTTCAGGGGCTATCTCAATCCCTGTCCAAAATGTTAGTGGGATGTACCGCAAGGAAAGAACTCAATAGAATGAATCTACAGCTCTTTTTTCAAAAAAAGCACTTAGCTCATTAGACTAATCACTTCCACAATCTGGATTTCACTAAGGAGAATTCTCAATATTTGAGAGGTTGGTACAATTGGTATAATGTCACATGATAACAGAAAGATGTGGGGAATCAATATGAAATTCTTCTTTTACTTTAAGCAAGAAAATTTTCATAACATCAGCAAACACATTAGATGAATGTCTCTTTGCTTTGTGCCTGATTTTACATCAATACTCAAGTGAATCACTGAAAAAAAAGTTATCTCCATAGCTACATCCGTCAAAGTTTTGAATACTTTTAACATTCACATAGAAGACACCTTGTTTGAAGACATTTTCAAAGTTGCAGTTTGTTTTTCTGAGTCAAATGCTTTTTTTAGAAATCAAAAAACAATAGCGATAACAAGATCATCCAGTCCATTAAATTTAGTCATATGATCATAAAGAAACCATCTGAAAAAGAAGCTAAAGACATACTTAATATATGCACAGAATATTCTTACAAAAAGAATTCAGAAAAATCCTGCTCTGATTCTTAATCGTGGAATAAAAGTGTCCCTGGGTATCAAAGGTTATACCAGCCAAGCACAGACTAGATCCTGCCCAAATGAAAAGGACTTAAGTAGAAGCCTAAATGCACATATATGCCAGGCATGTGGAGACCACACTAAAAGGCACAAAGAGAGAAAGAGATTTGCTTCCAGAAAGTGGCCACAGATGAATAATTTTCCCTCAAAAAAAATCAATGAAAAGCACAAAAATAAAAACTGTTTCTTAGTCTCTTGAACTTATCTTCTATCTCCATAGTGATACCAGTGAGGGGGCCCAGAGGGTAGTAAGAGTCAAAAAGTTCCCAGATCATCTGTAAGCATTAATTTAACTGTGTGCTCTCAAAGTACAATAAGTAACAGAATCAGACTGTTGGAATTAGACTACTGGAAAACTTGGGACAAGCACACCAATAATGGCATATCTCATATAACTTAAACCAAGAGACACAAAACAGTTGCTGCCAAATAAAAGGATGGTGTTTAGACTTTCCTTGGAAAGAAGAATAAAAGAGTTGGGAGAGGTCACTTCAATACTTACCCAAAGATGACCAGAAATGTCATTTTCTAGAATACTTGGTCATCCAACTCTAAATCCTATAATCTTATAATCTTGCATTCAAGTCTCATAATGCACAAACACAAACAGACCACCATGAAGATAAATGCCTCTTATGCAATGTTATCTGTTGCCTAAGAAGTTGGGAAATTATATGAAGAACTTGAAAAAGTCTTCTAAAATGAGTTTGTGTGTATGTCACACATATGCACATACACATGTACATATATATTGATTAATACGCAGTGACTTCAGTGTAAAAGTAGGCACAGTGAAGGCATGGTAAAACCATATCTGGAAATATGACCTGGGTTGAAGAAATGAATGCAAAGATGTTAATGCTACAAATACATTCAATAAGAAAGTGTCAAAAAGATACCAGTCACGAGTATCAACAAACAACATTAAACAATTTTAGCACAGGAGAAATGACAAGTCATGGCAAAATAACTTCTTCGCATGCAATTAGATTAGATGCTGATTAGAGTGAAAACATAATTTCTAAAAAAAGCATAAAGATAAGTAGACGGCATTGTATGGGATTACATATACTGTGATCACTGAACAAGAAGTTGATTCAGAAAAGTAGAAAATAAAGGTTCTTTTGGATGTTTATGAACTTTCCTTAAAAGAATTTGACTCACTATAAAACAAAAGCCAAACTAAGGAGCCAGAAACATAGAAGTGTCTCAGCCAACAGATATAGTCTCATAAAGTCCAATTCCCACCTTTTACAGATGAGGAAATGCAGGTCTTGCCCAGGTCACACAGCTTAAGTGTCTGGGGCAGGATTTCCTTATCAGTTAGAAAGAAATGACAGCCCAAAGCAACATTCATTTAAAATACAAGTTCTTTCCAAAACTCTCCATCTCCATCTCTCCCTCTGTCCCTCTCTCTCTCTCTCTTTCTGTCTGTCTGTCTGTCTGTCTGTCTGTCTGTCTCTCTCTCTCTCTCTCTCTCTCACACACACACACACACACACACACACACACACACACACACACGCACCCTCACAAAATAACAAATAACAACAAAAAGGGAAAATGAGCCTGCTGGGAGAATAATGTAAGATAAAAATTCAACTAAGCTGGAGAACATTTGTATGAGAAACAGGAAGGAATACAACAATGGTACAAAATACATGAGACCTTCTGGGTTTTTAATGAAGATTTATTTTCATTGATGGCTGGTAGAATCATCACATGCGGACTCTTCCAATTTAGTAATAGGTGGGGAAGCAGAACTACAAGTGGGAAGATAAAGTCAAGAAGATCAGCAGACCTTGATTAAATATAAACAAAAGAAAATGATGCTTGAGGCAACACAATTTTTAAGAACACTGAGATCATTTTCTAAGGTATTTTAAATAGGTAAAGATTCCAAGAGACTGAAAGAGATCAAACACATCAAGGTGCTTTTAACTTTTCCCCTAAAAAACAAACAAAAAAAAGATAACAGAGAAGACATCAGCAATTATGAACTTTTATGCTTGATTTGTCACCTCTATGAAATTTTAAGGAATTGGCACATATCAATTTATTTCCACCTTTGAAATCACCAAAAAAAAGTGCTCTTAATATATAATATTTGTTTAATGCTACTGTAAAATTTAAACTCTTTAATAATAAAGATAAAAGCTCAGCAGAGTAGAAAGAGGACTACACTAGGAGGAAGGATATCTAGGTTCTTGTCCCTACACCAGCCTTAATGAGGTCAGAGCAAATCAATGAAATTGGCTTACTTATCTGTAAAATGAGGATATTAATTAATACACTTATTAGAAAAGACATGTAGTTGCATCCAGGTGAGTTCTTGAGAACACTTCTACTTCTAAGAACTCTGATACTATAAAACACTCCAAGGCAAATGGTTCCCCAGACTTTAATGCTAAAAT
>JAQQSV010007111.1:0-14102 GCA_028646515.1 Pseudochirops corinnae
ACTTTTCCCCTTGAACTAGTTAAATGATATGCTTGATTAAAGTAAGATTGTTAACCCATTTTGAGTTGCTTTCCTTTAGAAAAGCAGATCTAAGAACCTGTGCTAGTAGGCGCCCTAGGTATGCTAGGGTGCTTGCTGTTACAGTCACTTAGTCTTTGTCAATGTTAGTTTCCTCATGGCTTCAAAGTTCCCTTCAAACTCATAAATTATGATCTGACACATATAAACTCCCTGCCTTGTGGATCATACTATAATACAATTTTCTTTTCAATACATAATATTTTTACTTTAAGTTCTTGTATAATAATTGATGCTATGAGGTGAAATTTTATTCCACTAAATTAAATAGGAGTTTATAGTTCAGTTGCAAGCATAAAAAGTCTTGTAATTAACTCTTTAAAAAGGTAATCCAAGACAACATTATTTAAAATGTATAAATTACAAGCAGACAAATTAATGGCTTTCATTTTATATTGGTTAGTAGAGTTATGATCAAGAGACTTAGGATGGAATATTGATTTTAATTCTTAATAGGTTTGAATTTTTTATAAGTCTTACTATCTAAAGCTTTTTCCCTCACATTTAAAATAGGGACAATGATATTTTTTTGGAAACCCCACAATAACCTTGCATTTTTAATCTTAAAACCAATCATAAAAATGAGCAGTTGGTTTTTTTTTTGTTTTTTAGTCTCTAACATGTGAAATAGATTCTCTATGGATTTATAACACATTCATAAAGTATGAGAAGGAATAAACCATTTCAATCTGAATTTTAATGACACTGGTATAAGAGTCAAGAGGATTCAAGAGATCTGGATTTGGATTACAGTTCTGACATTAACTATCATTTAATAAGTCACTTCACTGAGCTTCAGTTTATCTATCTTAAAAAAAAAAATAAATTGAACTAAATCAGGAGCACTCAAAATGTTGTCTGTGGACACCGAGTGGTGAAAGAGACAATTCCAAGTTCTCTTGATAGTCACTATTATTGTTATAATGAAATTAAGATACTGTTTACTTATCAAAATAATGCTCCTTTTTCCAACTTTTTATTAATGTGAGGATACATTTTCTTCATATACTTCAACCAAAACATATTGTAACAAATTGAATGCAAGAGTATTTGTGAAAATCTGGTTGTCTTCTATTAAGCTAGGCATGAAAGATATCAAAGAATAGTAGAAAAATGCCATTCTTCTCACGGTTTTTTAAATAAAATTATTTTCAAATATGTGTTATTTTTGATAAAACATTATAACTTTATTGTTATTTTAAGTGAACTAATACATAATTTTAAAATATCACTTCTAATTTCTAATATGACACATTTTTGATGGATATAATAATGGTTTGCCTTTAATTGTTAAGTAAGTGACTCTCCAAAACCAGAAATATACCCATGACATACTTTTAAGTTTAATCTGTGTTATAATTATTTTCTCCATCACTTTCTTAGGTAAAGGCCTATTGTGTGTTGTTTGTTGATTTCCAAAACATAAATGCTGATACTGAAAATTTAACAATCAACTCTCAGGAGGCAGTAAAAAGGTGACTTGAGCACATTATGAGGTGTACATCCCCCCCCATCACACACACACACACACACACTACTTTGTGTTTCTAAATAATTTTTAAGAGTATGAAATGGTTCTGAAATGAAAAAAAGTTTGAAAACTTTTGAAATACATATGTCTATCATTAATCTTAGTTTTAACTATGCAACTATTGACTGTGCTTTGGATTTTAAAAAGTCAGGGATGCATAACAAGTCTGAAATTATGTTTTAGTCTCTGGCCCACATCTGCCTCTTCCTTTACTGACAGACGCTACTTGTGATTAAAGGAAAGCTAATCATTGCTTACAACTAAGCAAAGAACAATTTCTAATTCTATTGCTTGCAGATTTTTTTCTCTGTCTCATATTAGTACATTAGCCAGATTTGTGGGTATTCCTGCCTACACCATCCACCAAGGGTCCTACTTTGTGTGGGCATTAGATCATGGTGATTTAGTAGCTTCTGAAAAAGTCTTCTTATCTTCTTTATAATGGAAAATTGTATTCTCATCTGAAGAAAGAAATGATGGATTTTGTATTCAGATTGAAGCATACTATATTTCACTTTACTTTTATGTGTTTTTTTAATATGGTTCTATTTATTTTTTCATAACTGATATTGGACTATGCTTTATCTAATTGTACATATAGAACCTATATCAAATTGCTTACTGTCTTAGGGAGGAGGGAAAGGATAGAGGAAAAAGTTTTCAACTCAAAATTTTATGAAAAATGAATGTTAAATTTATCTTTACATGTAATTAAAATATAATATTATTAAGATAAAAACAAAACATAAATAAATTTTAAAAAGAATGAAAGAGCAATTGTGTTAACAGACAAACTATTTCAGAAAATATCAAGATTGCATAGAAATAGTGTAAGTTAACATAGCTATGCTGAACAGTGTCACACTTTGTACACAATAGTTATTACGTAGTAAGATCTCATATCAAACTATTTTCACTTCTGTTGATTGGTTGATTGGTAAATCCAAAGGAGATGTAGAATTAAATGGTGAAGTCAGGTGTTGATAATTCTTCAGGGATACCTTATGAAATTTAGAATGAGTTTATCTTTCTTGTAGATTTGCTAATTGGTCTCAGGGAAAAATTTCCCATGAAAATATGTGAAAGGAGAAAATACCAATGGGAATTATTTTCTTCTTTCATGTATACAACATTACTTTGCTGAGCTATCTCAGGTATATAGAAGATAATGGAACAAATTTATTTAAAATTTGATTCACATTTTTTTAACTTAAGTCCAATGAAGAAATATGTGAAAATAATGATGGCATAAAAATAGAACCAAATATTTTGCACTTCAGTACTTCTTATGCCCTCCCCTTAGTTACACTCTACTTACTGCTTCTAAAACAATCTGAGGCTCATCCTTCAATTTGATTCAACCTTTGTACAAAATAAATGGCACGCCCCTTTTTCTGGCACAGTAGTGTGGCAGTATTTTTTTCAGAATGGCCTTTGGTTTCATAATTTCCACTGGCAGCCATAGTTATAAAAATATCTGATTCCCATTAGCACCATGGCAGACTTTCATTATGTATTTATAGTATATGTAACACCAGAAAATGACTTTATATGCATGTGCAAGTAGCTCAGAAAACTTCCCAGTCTTTTTCAGTAGTTACTCACATTAACCAAAACAAAATGTCTCTTCTTTATTTGGGGAGCTGCAATCCCACTGAGCTGCTCCAAAGCACTCTTGAATAGACCTACCACTGTTTTCAAAACAGTGGTTTCCAATTCCTTCTATATTTGCCCTAAGTGAAAAGAATGGGCTGAATTTCCTATCTAGTTGTCTGGATGATTTTTTATAATATTATCTTAGTGTTTCCAACTAGTAATTCTTACATTAGTTAGGCTGGAACATAATATCTATCATGTCTTCAATAATCAATGTGTACTTACATATATACATCCATATATGTGTGTAAATATAGATAGATAGATAGATAGATATAGATATATATTACACCCACACAAAGACATATTTAAATATGTGTATTTGTATACACATACATATATGTGAAGAGTTGATTGCTGACTTGTTAACTGTTGATTCAAGTTTGTGCTCTTTTTGCTTTACACCTCTATCTCATACGTGCAAGCCACATTTTGAGATGCTATTACTGTTACTGTTCTTGTACAAACTTATCTGTAAACACATCTCAGTCTTTTATTAAAAAACAGAAATGTCTCCTTGTGGTGTTCCTTAAGAATATGACAGTGAAGTAAAATGTTTGATAGGTTCTACCAGTATGATGTGAGAAGAAGAAGCAATTAACTAAGCTTTTGGGTTTTAGAAAGAGAATATTTTCTCCCTCTGTGGAACTTTTAGCCCTCCCTAAAGGAATGGACCATTTTCCCAGACTTAAGTTTTTGTGAACAATGGAAAGTCCAGGAGCCATAGTTTTCCTTGGGTCATTAATTTCCAGGCTTGTGACTCCATTGCTGTGTCCACACTCTAGGCTACCTGAACTCTGATTCACCATAGGGGCACATGTTCCTGGTTCAAGTGCATTGCTCTTCTCTTTTCTCAAGGATTAAGAGCTTAATCCTTGCTACATTGAATAGGCTGGAACCAGCAATAGGACCTTTCTACTATATGAGGAAAAAATATAAATGAATAAAAGGAAACTAATTCATCTATTGGCTACATTCCACTGAGTTTCTTAAAAATGGCAATTCCCAGAGATTATCTACCATGGGGAGGATGAATTATAATTGCTACCTATGAAATAACAGATTGCAAACTAATGAAGTAAAAGCAGAAACTTGCTAAAGCTCCCACACCAACTGCCTCTAAAACTTGCAAAATATGACTCTAAACAAATTTTAGAGCTACAGAAGCCACTAAGTGACAGAAAGAAACAAATCTCCCACTAAAGGCAACCTGGCAGGCCTACAGGAAGGGTCTCTCAAAATTGGCTGGGAGCCAAGCACAGTCCTCATCAACTGTGTGGGCAAAGACCTGGGGCAGCCCTGACCAGTGGTCCACAGTGTCCAGGAGCAGATTTCAGGAGAGTGAATCACCAGCAGCTGTGGTGGTTGCCAGACTTCTCAACCTATAAACATGAAAAAGAAAGTAGAAGTTCAGTAGGGAATTCTGTTGGAACTGGTGATGCTAGAGCATGGTCTGGCTCCTGCCCCCAGGGCAAGTGGCAGTGGAGCTGCACCAGCTGTACCTGTTGCCTTTTGCCTTCCTGTGGAGATCCTGGCCTGCAGATTGTAGGGGGAACAAGTGGCTATTTAGAGAGTAATCACATTTGTTTTGATCTGCTTGAATCTGGGTTGCAGTCTTGGGCAGTGATCCTGGGGTGAGAAACTCCAGTATGCCAGAGGTTGTGGTGGCTAGAGAGAGGATGCTCTCCTCAGACCTCTGAAAACATTTGCAAAAACCCCAAAAATTTGGGACCCAGGTCTCTCCACTCTGGAAATAGAGTTCTACCATGACAAAGAGCTCAAATGTCAAGTAATTGGCTGGCAAGATAAGAAAGTGGAGGAAGCTCAATCAAACCATGGAATCCTTTTAGGGGTACAGAAAGGATCAAAATAGGGAACTGAAGAAGATAACAAAGTCCAAACACCTGCATCAAAATCTTCCCAGAAAACTATGAACTAGGTATAGGCCATTAAGGAGCTCAAGAAGGATTTTGAAAAACAAGTAAGAGAAGTGGAGGCAAAAATTGGGAAGAGAAATGAGAATAATGCAAGTAAATCATGAAAAGCAAGTCAGCAGACTGCTAAAGGAAACCCAAAAAATTACTGAAGAAAATAACACCTTAAAAAAACAGACTAACTCATATGGCAAAAGAGGTCCAAAAAGCCAATGAAGAGAAGACCTTAAAAAGTCAAATTGGCCAGATGGGAAAGGAATTTCAAAAGCTCACTGAAGAAAATAATTCCTTGAAAATTAGATTGGAGCTAATGGAAGCTAATGACTTTATGATAAATCAAGATACCCTAAAAAACAGATTTAAAAAATGAAAAAATAAGAGGCAATGTGAAATATTTCATTGGAAAAACCACTGACCTGGAAAACAGATCCAGGAGAGATAATTTTTAAATCATTGGACTGCTTCAAAGCCATGATCAAATAAAGAACCTAGAAATCATCTTTCAAGAAATTTTCAAAGAAAATTGTTCTGATATTTTAGAACAAGAAGGCAAAATAGAAATTGAAAGAATTCACCTATCACCTCTTGAAAAAGATCTGAAAAAGAAAACTCCTAGGAATATCATAGCCAAATTCCAGAGTTCCCAGGTCAAGGAGAAAATACTGCAAGCAGGCAGGAAAAAAAAAATTGAGTATTGTGTAAACACAATCAGGATAACATAAGACTTAGCAGCTTCTACATTAAGGGATTGAAGGCCTTGGCATATGATATTCCAGATGACAAAGGAGCTAGGATTAAAACCAAGAATCACCTATTCAGCAAAACTGAGTATAATGCTTCAGGGGAAAATAACATTATTCAATGATATAGAGGACTTTCAAGTATTCTTAATGAAAAAAAAAAAAACAGAGCTGAACAGAAAATTTGACTTTCAAATACCAGAATCAAGAGAAGAGTGAGAAGGTAAACAGGGAAAAGAAATCATAAGGAACTTATCATAATTTAAATTTTTACATTCCTACATGGAAAAAGGATAGTTGTAACTCATGAGACTTTTCTCAGTATAAGGATAGTTGCAGGGAATACCCATACATATATATGTATGTATGTATAGCATGGTGGATGTGCATACAAATACATATGTGAGTGTGTGTATATGTGTGTACATATATAAAGATAAATATATAAATACAGGGCACATGATCATTTGAATAGGAAGGGATGATATTGAAAAATAAAATTAATAGTTGGGAGAGGAATATAATGGGAGAAGGAGAAAGGAAGAGATAAAATAGGGTAAATTATCTCATATAAAAGAGGCAAGAGAAAACCAGTATAGTGGAAGGTAAGAGTAGGAAGATGAAAGGCAATAGGTCTACCTTGTTCTCATT
The DNA here is from genome assembly GCA_028646515.1 of Pseudochirops corinnae. Classification (NCBI taxonomy): domain Eukaryota; kingdom Metazoa; phylum Chordata; class Mammalia; order Diprotodontia; family Pseudocheiridae; genus Pseudochirops; species Pseudochirops corinnae. The sequence continues at coordinate 6,591 of JAQQSV010007111.1, forward strand.
GAATTTGGCCTAAGGAGGGAATAACATACACACTCAATTGAGTATCTTAATAATCTACAGGAAACTAGGGGGAAGAGTTTAAGACAGGGATGATAGAAGGGAAGGAACATTGGGGGAGAGGATAGTTTGAAGCAAATACTTTTGAAAAGGGACAGGGTCAATGTTGAAAATTGAATGGAGGGGGGAGGATAAGATGAGGGAAATACAGCCTTTCACAATATAACTACTATGGAAATGATTTGAATAACTACACATGTACAATCTATATTAAATTGCTTTTCTTCCCAGTGGTGGTGGGTGAGGAGGGAAGAAGGGAAAAAAAATCTGCAACTCAAAGTTTTAAAAACAAGAGTTTAAAAATTGATTTTTTTACATGCAACTGGGAAATAAGATATACAGGTCCTGGGGTATGAAAACCCATCTTGCCTACTAGAAAGTTAAGGGGTAAAGTGGGAGTATATAAGAGAGAACAGATTGGCGGAAGGAGTATTCAGTAGGCTTGCTATTTTGGGATGGGGTAGGGGAGAACAGGGAGAAAATTCAAATCTTGTGTAAATGAATGGTGGAAAATAAAAAAAATAAACAAAAGATTAAAAAATAGAAATAACAGATGCAGAAAGTATGGAAGATAACATTCCAATCAACAAAAGCAGCAAATATTTATTAGCTACTTGCTATATGTAAGGCACTAGACTAACTAAACAAAAAATGAAACAGTCACAAAAATTCATGTAAACTATAATATTGATCTAAATATTGACCATATATCTGTTACCTAAAAGCATCGATATGAAGAACTGAAATCTTTTGTTTAAGGAAGAGAACAAATAAGTGTTAAGTTTTTTTTTCTTTTGATATCAAAACATTTGGATGTGCCTGAAGGGTCAGCCTGGACGGTGACCATGATTTTTTTTAATTTTTTTTAAGCACCTAGCCACAATTCAAGCTTGCAAAGAATTTGTATAGAAAACCAGTAAGAAACAGGCAAAGTGTTGCATTTTCCCTTCAGGAGATTAGTATGTCATTCCATCGCAGTACAACTGATTTTAATTATAGGAAAAGGAGAACTACCATAAAATCAAGTGCCATACAATGCATCAGAGCATAGTCTAGTTCATGGCTTACAATTAATCTATGATTAAGCTAAGCGGCCATCTGAAATGGCTCACACCACTCACTCTAGGTTCCCATTGCAGTGTTCTTTTTGAACTATAAACTTGAAACCCATTTTTTGTCACATGGTATTACCACTCCTTTGTGGAAATTGCTGTAGTAGAGCCCTCTACATTCTTCACTGGACCCTCACACCCACCTCTTTAAAATTTAATTACTAACAATTTACCTTGTCTGTAAGTCTATTATGCCTTTAAAAATGAGGCTATTTTATAGAAAAGGGAATTTTATAGCACCCTGGTCAGCAGAGAAAATGCACAACTTGAATTAAGAATAACAGAAGTTTCTGTTTGTAAATACTAAAAGTCACCTGGAATTTTATGTCAAACCTTATTCCTACAAACAGATCTTTTTATCTCTTGCTTTAAAAAAAAAAAACATTTATTTTTGGCTAAGAGCTTCTGTAGGGTACAATAGCAAGTATGCAAATAATCATAGAAGTTATAGTTTTAACATTTAAAAAAAAATTGGCTGTAAAGAAAAGGAAAATATTCATCCCATGCTCTTAAAATAAGTATATGAATGGAATTTGGATGTTTAGTAAAGGTTCTATGCATTTCAACTTTCTTTCTAGAAATTTGGTTTGGGTCAGTGATTGGAAAAAAAAGGTTATCTCTCCATTACTCTAATTGAGTTTTGGGGTGTGGAAAAAAAACTGCTAAGACAAAGGAAGGTTTGCACTATGTAAAGTTCAGTTCCTCAATTTTCATGAACATTTTGCTAATTGTTTTGGTTTTTTTTTTTTTTTTGCTTTTTTAGGGTGTGGGGGAAAGTGGGGTTAAGTGACTTGCCCAAGGTCACACAGCTATTAAGTGTTAATGTGTCTAAGGCTGGATTTGAACGCACATCCTCCTGACTCCAGGTGCAGTACTCTATTCATTACTAATTGTTTTCTTAAGGAAAAAAAAAACACTAATTTGTTTAAAATCAGAAGATATTGTATTTAACATAACCCTCTTACTTATTTATCAATTGCTTTAAATGAGAGAGTATATTTTTTTTAAAAAGAACACTAGAGGTGATAATAGAGTAATTGGGTTTGAATCATGGCTTACCATTTTTGTTACTTAAGTATCTACTGACAAGGAAATTATTAGATTCCACTTCTCTAAAATGAGAAGGTTGTGTGCCTATAATAACACCCAGTCCAAACAGAAAGCCAGTGACTCTTGAGTTTAGGAGTTCTGTTGTGCAATGGGCTACACTAGTTTCAGCAATGATATAGTATGTCTATGGGCGTGTGTGTGTATGGGCAGGTGGCTGTCAGCTAGCCTAAGGAGTGCCAGAAACAAAGGTCAGAAACAAAGCAGGTTAATTCTCTCTTGCTAATCAGTGGTGGAATTGAGTCCATAAATATTCCCTGCATTTATAACAACAAGAGATGGAAATAAGATCTTTAAAAAAACAAGCATGAAGAAGGTGAAATAGCTAATCTCTAATGCTGTCAGGTCTAAATTCTATGAATATTATAAGGTTTCATTGAGAATTTTGCAGCAATAAATTAAGACTACTTCTTAACTTGTCTTTACTGTGAAATAAGAATTCAGTTCCAAATCTAAGAGATATCACCTAGAAACAGCATGGTCATGGTCAAAACCAGAGGTGTGCTGGAGCCAAGTTGAACCCACTGCCAATTGTTTGATTTTCAGTGTGAATATTTACATTTTTTGAAGGGATGTGGGAAAATTTGGACACTAATGAATTGTTGATGGAGTCATGAACTGATCCAACAATTATGTAGAGTAATTTGGAATTATATCCAAAGAGCAAACACATTGTTTATACCCTTTGTTGTTGTTGTTTTAATTTTAGACAAAGAATAATATTTGAATACATAAGAAAAGAAAAAGACACAATATAAACCTAAATAGTGTCTAAATATGAAATAAGAAAAGAAAAAAAATATGTCATTCATAGCAAAATATAGGACAGAATTCAGAACATAGAGCAAGAATTTTTCATTTCAAGAAAGCCTATATATTAAATACTATGCATTATGTTGAAAGTTGTCCATCTTTCCTTTGGTTCCTAGTAGATTTTCTTTTGTTCTCTGCACTATTTACTTAGTTCTGAGCATGGATACATTGATACATATATGCATAGATATATACAAACACACACACACATATACAAACATATATACAAATACATACTTTCCTGATTAATTTCTATCCTTAATCTTTGTTTTCATATTTGTGCATATCTTTTTTCCCATCTCTATTTACTCTTCTACTTTACTTCAACCTACTACCTTACCCTCATATTGCTTAACCTATCCCCACTCCAGCAGTCCCTTCTTTTATCCTCCCATTCCCCTAAATCTTAATATCATTTTGACAAACCTTTGACCTATTCCATCTCCTCCCCTTTAAAGCTCCCTCCCTTTTCTTGTCATTCTCCTAACTCTAAAAATTCTTCTTTTTATACCTTTTAACCTCACCCTCCCCTTTAAAGATCCCTCCTTTATTTTCTCTTCCTCCCTGTCCCCTTAGAGTTTTATTTCTCTCTGAATGTATAAAACTTTAATATTCTTTTAGAAGTATATGTATTTCCCCCACTTAAACCCATTTCTGACAAAAGTAGATTTCCAGAACTAACAGGCCCACTCCTCCATCAAATTCCTCTGTATTGGTTCTTCCTCTTGTACCTCATTTGTATAGAATGACAACTCTTTTATCTGTTCTTGAATGGTTTTACTTTTTGAAGTCATATCATACTCAGGTTTACCCCAATCTTTCTTATAAGCTACCTAATTTCTAGTAATAATTTTAGACATAGGTTTTACATTTTCCATACATAAAAGATAAACATTCTATCCTTATGTATTCCCTTATAGTTGGTCATTGGTAAGTACTTTATATTTCTTTTGACTCTTGTGTATTAAATCTTCTGAGTTGAATTTTTTTTTTAATCCTCAAAGTCTGACAGTTCATGAAATGTCCATTTTTTTTTTTTCATTCAGAATAATGCTTAGCTTTGCTGGGTGTGATATTTTGGGCCAGAAGCCTATTTCTTTTACTTTGATATATACTGTTCTAATACCTACAGTCTTTTATTGTTGCCATTGCTAGGTCTTGTGTGATTCTAACTGTGGTACTGTCACATGTAAATAATTCTTCTTTTCTTGTTATTCCTAATATTTTGTCCTTGATCTGAGTGTTTCAGATTTGAGTATAATATTCCTGTGAGTTTTCTTCTTAGAATCTCTTTCAGGTGGTGAACAGTGATTTTTTTTTTTAATTTCTACTTTCTCCTTTTGTTCTATTGCTTCAGGACAATTTTATTTAATTATTTCTTGTATTATTGTATCAAAATTCTTTTTTTGTTGCTGTTCAGAACTTTCAGGTAATCAAATTATTCTTATATTTTCTCTTTGAACTTTTCTCTATATCTGTTGTTTTTCTTCTGTTTCACATTCTCTTCTGTTTTTTTTTCATTCTTTATAATTTCTTTTATTTCTTCATCTCTTATAACTTCACAACTTCCCAAATTCAGATTTTCAAGGAGTCATTTCCTTCCATAATATTCTGCGTCTCCTTTTCTAATTGGTTTACTTTCTTCTCATGTCCTTCTTGTTTTTTCTTGTGTTATTCTTATGTTTCTTTTTAATTTTTCATTTGATTTTTTAAGTCTTTTTAAAGTTCTTCAATGAATTCTTTTTGGTCAGGTAATAATTTGACATTACTCTTTCAGGTAAAAGAGGGTTTCTTTGCTTCAGTGTCCTTCTCTGAAGATGAGCCTAAGTCTTCTCTATTCCCATAGTAGCTCTCTATGTTTTCATTTGGGGGGGGTAACGATTTAGTTTTTGTAGTTACATCAAGTTCTGAGTTATGGAGGATGGTGTCACTGGCCTCTGATCCTCTTCATTTTTCCCCCCTTGACCTTTAATTCAAACCTAGACCTCCAGCCTCATGTAAGTGCCCACAACCAGCAGCATCCCACCCCATTACTTCTGCAACCACCAAACATGAGCTGGTTCCTTCTCACTAATGCTGCTGTCCACAGCAGGGTCTGGAGTTTCTTGTAAGCAGAGGTTCCCCAGATGTTTCCCAGGTGAATGGACAAACAAGGTGTTGGGAGCAGTGTGGCACAGAGAGACAGTGTAAAAATTCCTATGACTGAGCCAAAGGCAGCCTCCCAAACCAGGTAATGTCAGGGCTTGCAGTTTGTTTTTAAAGTGGATGCTAACCTAGAGTTGTTTGCTCTTTATAAGGAGAAAATCACGTCCTGAGATTTTTCTTCAGATTGTCTGTAACTGTCCCAAGAGGAACCCTCTTCTGCCCCTACTCTTATTTGTTTTCTCAACTCTATGTTCACCCAGAGGTTCTATTTTACCTTTTTTTTTTTTTTTTTTTTTGGTATGTGGAGGAAAATCTTGAGAGATAGAAATTTTCTGACCTACTCCAGGATCTTCCAAGTATCTTCTTGAATATTTACATTTTGAACATCAGCAAATGCTTTAATTGAGGGATAACTGTATTTTTATTCTCTAGATTCAAGGAAGTGATAAAGAAAATGTTAATAACACAATTTAAATTTGAAAAGTATGTTGTGCATACATTTTTTTTAAAACTAGTTGTTAAATATTTACCAGGATACTACTACAGATAGTTTCTAGAGCAATTTAAAATTTGTTTTTCATCTTCCATTTCTCTGAGTCTAGAAACCCTTTTTTTGAATAATCTGCAAACTACTTTTTTTTATTTTTTTTTTTTACTCCTGGTCGCATTATTTATTGATAGAAACCTGTAAGAGACAAACGTAACTCATTTTGAAAAAAAATAATATCTTCATTTAAGAAATGGACTAGAGGGGCAGAGTCAAGATGGCAGCATAGAAGCAGGAGAACACCTTCAGCTCCCCCCATAACCACCTCAAATACCTATAAAATATGACTCTAAACAAATTTTAGAGCTCCAAAACTCATAAAATGAGAGAGAAACAAGGCTCTCACTGAAGGCAGCCTGGCAGGTGGACAGGAAGGATACATCACAGTGTGCTGGGAGCAGAGCCCAGCCTCAGGGATTTTAGGCCCAGGGTCTCCAGAATAAGCCACAGCTGGAGCTTTCAGGAGAGTGGATCATGGGTAACTGTGGTGGTTTCTAGAATTACCAACACATAAGGGCCAAGGACAAAGTGAAAGGTCAGTGGAACTCAGCAAAATTTTGGGGAAAGAGGCAGGTCCAGCCATCTGCCCCAGGGCTAGAAGCAGCGGAAGCATTGGCACTACAGTCACCTCCACATCGCTGCCTCAGCGCCCCCAGCCTGCAGATTGCATGAAGCCCAAGCCATCATTCATAGGCTAAATGATTTTGCCTTAACCTTCCTGGATAGGGATGGTGGTTTTGGGTGATGGTCTTAAGCTGAGTGACCAGTGAGCCAAAGGTAAAGGGGGCGGCAGAGACAGTGGTGATCAAATAGCTCTGGCAGCTGTGAAAACTCCCGCAATTTGGGACAAAGATCTCCTCTGTGAAAGCAGAGTCCTATGGAGTCCAAAAGTCAAATAATCAACTGGCTGCATGAGCAGGCAACAGAAGCAAAGCAAGCACAGCAGTCCAACTTCCCATTCCCTTTTTGGGGACAAAAAAGGGTTAAAGCATGGAATGGGAGGAAGACAACACAGTCAGAACTCCTGCACAAAAGCTTCCAAGAAAAATATAAATTGGTTACAAGCCATAGTGGAGTAGGAAGGATTTTGAAAACCAAATAAGAGAAGAGGAGAAAAATTGGGAAGAGAAATGAGAATAATGCAAGAAAATCATGAATAGAGACTCAAATGGCAAAAGAAGCCAAAAAAGCCAATGAGGAGAATACCTTAACAAATCGAATTTGCTAGATGAAAAAAAGAATCTCAAAAGCTTTCTGAAGAGAATAATTCCTTCAGAATTGGAGTGGAGGAAATGGAAGCAAATGACTTTATAAGAAATTAAGGCACTATTATTGAAATTATTTTTTGTTTATTTTTAGTTTACCTCATTCATGTCAACGATATTTTGAGTTATAAATTTTCTCCCTATCTAACCACTACCCGCCACCCCAAAAAAGCCATACTTCTTTATATGCCCTCCCCAAATCTGCTCTCTCCTATATCCTCCCCTGTCACTCCTCTGACTTTCCAGTAAGGCAAGAAGCATATCCCTAGGAGATGGACTTCATAATTACCTGGAGAGGCTTATATGGACTGATGCTAAGTGAGAAGAGCAGAACCAGGCAAAACCTGTACACAATCACAGACACATCGTACATATGATGACCAACCTTGATAAACTGGACTATCCTCAACAATGCACAGCTAAAGACAACTCTACAAGCCTCAAGAAGGAAGGAGATACCTAAACT